>MU227084.1:1968666-2008224 GCA_018584345.1 Thuja plicata
ATAGTCTTAAGTTCCAATATAGTCCTTTTGAACTTAATCATATGAGAGATGATCATAGAATGAATCTCTAATTTGTCTATCTCTTGATATTTGTCATATATATTCTTGAGAGACTCTAGTCTTCCTTAGTTGACAATTTTGTTCCTTAAGACATTAAGACTAGGTCTGAAGCCTACCTTAGGAGGAGCTTGTGTGTTCTTTACCTTTCTCCTTGGAGTTCTTGAGGATGGATGACTAGTGGGCGCTTGCTTCCTTCCTCTAGAATTCTTGCTAGGTACTGCTGGTGGAGATGCATCCAGATCAATGGTGGTTGATGGCACAGATGTATCTTCATTTGATTTCTTCTTCTTCTTTTTCTTCAGCATATCATCAGTCTTTTCTATTTTTACTTCTATGGGATTCTTCTTAAGTTATTTGGCTATCTTAGCTTCTCTGGATTTTTCAAGATCTTCTTGTGTAACACCATGAACTTTTAGGATATTTGAGGTAATCTTTGATGCCTTCCTTTTGTTCTTAGTGCTGTATAAGATAGAATAAACTTGATTTGTCTTTTATTTTTAAGTGACCCATCTAGGTTATTGGGATCCTTGGGTGCAGATAAGAGGACTTGAGCATAACCTTTCGAAACATGTTCTTTGACTTCATAACCAAGAGGGTGAATCCATTTCGACCTAGGCTCAACTACCTTCATGCAAGTACAGTCAGTCTCCACCATGAATCATATGGTGTCTTTGTACTTCTCAACTATTTTCTTAGATATCCTGAACCTCTTCTGCATCTTGATTCTGAATGTCTTGATGTCCATGTCCATAGAATCCTTAACACTACTCTTTGATGTGGCTTTTAGTGAAATTTGTGACATAGTGGGTTTTCTTCTATCTAGGTAGAGTTTTGCAACCTTTCCTACTATGTGGAAGTAGAGATATATGATTAGTGAACCAAACCTGAATATATTTCTCTTGTCATGCTTGATAGCTCGGATGTTGTCAATCAATTGAGCATGCAATATCTCACATAGGTTGTACTGAGTATTGTCTTTCACCATTTTTATTGCTGCTAAGACAAAGGCTGCAAATAGACTATTTAGTCTGCTTGAGTGCTAGAATTTATAACCTAGTATCATGGTAACTAGCTTAATGTCATCTTCCTTGATGGGATCAACTATCATACTGCACCTATCAATATTGGATAAGCATGCTTGCTCAAATTTTTTCTTAACCTCTTTACCAGTTGGAAGAACTGGTTTAGTCTTGGGTAGTCTAGTCATCTCATGAATTAGATTAGCAGTGATGTGGAAAGGAACCTCACCTATCCAGTATAGATCATCATGTTCCCTGTGTAGTAGTATCTTCACCCATTCTGGCTCATAAAACTTGTGTGCATTGGAATACTCAAAGATAGGGTTATCAATGAGATGCACGTATTCATCCTTGAATGTATAATCTGGTTTCATCATAGAACCCATGAGAGATGCAATGTTGTTGTCTCCAACTATTTCCTTTTTGCAGTAAACATATGTACGGATGTCTTCTACATGTATGACTCCAAGTGGAGTCCTAGAGAATGCTCCTTCGACATCATCCAGTATGGACTTGAATGGATGCTTCTTAAAAACAAATCTCTTCCTCTCAACAATGTCAAATACAACAAGGGTTGCCATACTTACTTGCAAGTAGGTTAAGTAGGGTTTCACAATGATTCTAAAATGACGTGACTGCTATGGTTCTGTTCCAAATGTAATCTATTCACAAACCAATTAATCCTTCAAGTTGTAGTCCTTTTATGCTTGAATCTTATCTGCTTTCTGAATGCCTCAATCTCAAATGCAAAGTGAATCTATTTTAAGATCTTTTTCCAATTTATATAAGGATAAATTGCATTTAATGCACATTGGCGTAAAGTAGTTTACATAGATAATTTCAAAATTTGTTCTGAATGAAGTAAGGATAATGTGTGAATGCATACAACCTTAATTCATGATTACTTGCATGAATCCATAGGTGCATACTTAGAGGTGAGTATACCAGCCACGCAGGGGTTCAAAGATAGAATAGCTCCCCCTAAGACCATTGAGGATGCATCTGCTACCTTGTTCTCTTCATTATCCTTCTTTACTTCAAGCCATATTTATCTAAATTAGCTTTGGCTTCCACAAAATTGACTTCTCCTGATTCTTCAAACAAGGACTTCTTGGTATTCTCTTGCCCTTTTGTTCTTGATTTGCAAAACCTTGAGATATGTCCAAATTTTCCACATGAGTGACAAATGATAGGAGGTATGGTGTTGTTATTCATCATGCTGCATTGCTTAGCTGTGTGTCCATTGTAGTTACATATCTAACATTTAATGTTCTGCAAGTTTCTTTGAGGTTGATTTCTCTGATTGAATTGAGTTTGATTCCTTTGGTTCAGTTGTGGAAGATTTCTTTGATTTGTTCTACAATGAATAGCCCTATGACCAAATTTATTATAGGAGTAACAGTAACCATTGAAGGGTATTACATTCTTACAATCTCTTTCCAAGTGTTCATGCTTGTTATAGACATAGCAAGTATGGTTGACTACCTTGTGCTTATCTTCGACTTTAGTCTCTTCATGATTTTCAATTTTCTTTTCTTTTGAAGATTCTGTTAGAGATTTATTTCTTTCTTATGATGAGTTGATCTCAATTTGAGCTAAACTGTATCCCATACCAGTGGTATCACCTTTTAGCTTTTGTGCATAGAGTTGTGATTGAATCAGATCAGAGCTTGTGTGTAGTTTATCAATCCTGTCTTTTTCTCTTGATAGTTCAGATTCAATTTTGTTCTTGATATTTTCCAAATCCAAGATTCTCATATTGGCTTGCATGAGTTCTTCATCCAACTATTTTTTTTCTTTGTTCTTCTCTTTAATAGTTGTTAAGCTATCAGTTAACTGATCATTCAATTCTTCTATCTTATCTTTCAGAGACTTGTTCTCTTCATTCAGTTTCAAATCATTGGTGGAGCAATCTTTTAGTTCTTTCCTTAGTTTCTTTATAAGCGTTTGTGAGCCATCAAATTTTAGTTTGAGTTCTTCATTTTCTTTCTCAGATCTGTCTAGCTCTTCAAGGGCTGCTTCAAGATTCTTTTTTAGATGTTTAACTTCTGCTGAATCTATGATCTCCTCAAGTGGTTAGACTTTTCTCTCTGAGGCCCAAGCTCTGATACCAATTGTTGGAAACACTAAGAGGGGGGGGGGGGGGAATCAANCTCTGAGGCCCAAGCTCTGATACCAATTGTTGGAAACACTAAGAGGGGGGGGGGGGTGAATCAATGTTTAGCTATTTATTCAAATTCAGCAACTTAAACATAAATTAAATATACATCCAATGAAGTATAACACAAGATCACATAACACTTGATATGATTATAGGGAAACCTTGATTAGAGGAAAACCCTAGTAGGAATTAGTACCCAAAAATATTGTACTAGTATAATGAACCTGTTAAAGTTCCTTTGCCCTATTAGAAGCAGTCTTTACAATGCGAGTAAAATGGCCTGGTTAAGGGTTTTACCCTATTAGGAGTCTTTTAAAAACAACCCTATTAGGGGTAAGGACTCATTTTCCAAGAGCTCACTTCTCAAAGAGAAAGAAGGCTACAACCTCCTGAGAATAGATATACACTATATCCAAAGATGAACTGCTGTATGTGACACAAATGTCTGATCAGTTCCAGTTATGTGATTATGCTCTTAACTGATCTTTAAGGGCTCTATCTCATACTAATATCTTCATACTACTCTACTATAAATCTTCTCTAACTTATTCGATGACTTCTCAAATGTATCTTTGCATTACATATATATCTTTATGCCTGAATAGACGCGACTACAAACAAGACCTTAGTCGGCCCAAAAACATAATACATAATGCTTCCAAACAAATTGGATTAAGTGTGTTTACAAAAAAGTTTAATACATGCCTACAAAATTATTACAATAGGTGCTTAGCCTTTACATAAAAAAATATTACACGCTAATCAAAACAATGAAATCAGCTTCATACTCTGTATTCTGGACTGTTGGTGAGATTCTTCTTTCTATAACTTGTCTGTACTTCCATTCTGTACTATGTGTGTATAGGGTAAGCATAATAACATACCATAGAGATTTATTCTGAATGTGCATAAGCTGATGTGAGCATACACACGTGCGTTGATGCCCTGATTGACTACAAGTCACTGTTCTATTATGTCTTCTACACTTAGTCAATTTTCACTTCATAGTTAACTATCGAAAACTTCATATGACTTTGTTGCCATAATGAAAACACAAAATAAGCCATATACTCCCTGGGATTCAACTAGCCAATAGTCAATGTTATATCTTAAAGGATGACAGAAATGGAAAGCTTGATGCCAAAAGTGATGAAGGTATCTTTCTAGGGCATTCCACCAAGAGCAAAGCTTATAAATGTCTTATCAGGGCTTCTAACAAAATTGTTGAAAGTGAAAATGTAAAGATAGATGAATTTGCAGAAGAGAATGATCTAGAAAGCACAAAAGAACTAGAGGAATACAATTTTGTATACTATGAAGAACTCAACACTCCTCTTGAGCAATAGTGTTTAATTTGAGAACGACAGAATGTTGCAATCGGCGGTCAGACTGCAAATACCGATGGTCAGGATGATGATCAAAATAATGTGCAAGTTGATGAAGAATAGAATGAGGATCAAAATGATGATCAAGCTAATACAAAAAGATCTGCACCTATACTTGAAAGATATGTAAGAAGGAACCATCCAGAGATCCAGATCATAGGAGATAAGAAAGTTGGTACAACAACAAGAAGTAATTATTTAAACTCAAATTGTTTAATTTGTGAGTTTGAGCCAAAATCTGTCAGTGCTACACTTGATAATGAAGAATGGATAAGTGCTATGAATGATGAGATTGAGTAGATTGATAAGAAAAAGACATTGTCACTTGTGCCAAGACCAGATGACAAGAATGTAATCGGTACAAAATGGATATTCAGGAATAAGCTGAATGAGAATGGAGAGGTCACAAGAAACAAAGCAAGACTAGTATGCAAGGGGTATGCACAAGAGGAAGGTATAGACTATGGAGAGACCTTTGCACCTATTGCTAGGCTAGAAGGTGTAAGAATACTACTTTCTTACATTGCGTACAAAGGATTCAAGGTATATCAAATGGATGTCAAGTTAGCATTCCTAAATGGAATACTTGAAGAAGAGGTATACATTGAGAAACCATAAGGATTTGTTGATCTAGACAAGAGAAACATGGTATGTAGACTTCACAAAGCCTTGTATGGATTGAAACAAGCTCCTAGAGCCTGGTATGAATGACTTCATTCCTATCTTATAAGTATTGGATTGGTAAGGACTAGTAAAAATAGTAATCTTTATTTAAAGGAAGACACTAATGCTAACACTTTGATTACTAAAATATTTGTTGATAACATCATATTTGGAGGCAATGATATGCTATGAAAATCATTTTCTAATGAGATGAGCAAAGAGTTTGAGATGTCTATGTTTGGAGAGGTCAAGTTCTTTCTTGGTTTACAGATCATTCAACAAAGTGAAGGTATATTCATTACAGAGTCCAAATACATCAAAGAGGTCTTGAAAATATTCAAGATGGAAGAATCCAAACTAGTTGGAACACTGATGGATAATGGATGTAAGTTAACAAAGGAGGACAAGAAAACAAAGGTAAATCAGACTTTGTACAGATCAATGATTAGAAAAATCATGTATGTTGTACACACTAGACCAAATATTACACATGCAATAGGAATTGTTGCTAGATTTTCTGCTAACCCCAGGGAATCACATATGACTAGTATAAAAAGTATTTTAAGATATTTGAAGAATACTAAGGAATATGGATTATGGTATAGAAGAGAAGGAAAATTTAAACTTAAGGTGTTTACAGATGCTGATTGGGCTAGAAATCTTGATGACTGAAAGGGAACAACTGGAGGAGCATTCTTTATGGGTGACAAAATTGTCACATGGATTAGCAAGAAGTAGGGATGCATCTCTCAGTCTACTATAGAAGTAGAGTATGTTGTTGCTACTAGAAATTGCTCAAATATTGCATGGATCAAACAGTTACTGGAAGGTATGCATATGAAGATCTTAGAACCAGTGATTATCTATTGTGATAACACCAGTGCAATAAACATTTCCAAGAATCCAGTCATGCATTCTAAGACTAAACACATTGCCATCAAGTATCATTATTTGAGAGAACAAGTTCAAGAAAAGGAAGTAACACTTGAGTATGTACAATCAAAAGAACAATTGCATGATATCTTCACCAAGCCACTACCCAAAGATACATTTGAGTACTTGAGAAAGAGACTAGGGGTAAAACCCTTGTCTACTAGTCAGTAAAAAGACTGAAGACTGCATCAGCCTACATATTATCAGAATATCATTAATGTTGATGCAAGAAAAAAGATGAAATTCAAAGCTACATCTATATACAAACAGGTATATATTAGAACCAAGCACCAGAATATATTGAAATTACTGATGGATAAGGTAAATTAAATGAACATATTATGGAATGTTTGACATAGATGTCAGATATTTATAAAATATTTGTTTCGCATTGTTGTCAAAGGGAGATAAATAATCCATATTATCAGATCTTTCTGGAAAGGGAGAGAGATTATCACATAAACTCCAACAGGGGGAGATCATATTCTTAGGGAGAGAAACTGTATGGAAAGACTATACAAAGGGAGAGTTGCAGACAAGAGGAAAAGACATCAAAAGAGAAGAACAGTCAAGGGAGTTAAATTGACACAAGGATAGGACTCAACACATCAGAATACAGAGAGCTACAAGAATCAAATATAAGATGAAACAGAGCTTACCGATGGTCAGACATTTATCGGTTATCAGAATGAAAAGATTGGTAGTTTGATAAATCTCAACTACTCTATTTCATATTGTATTAGAAATAGTATAGTTTGATAATATAGTATGTTTCCATCAATGCCAAAGGGAGATATTGATGATATGTAACTAATTGAATGTTTGACAATGTTAAGTTGAAGATAATGCAAGGCATTAAAATAGTTAATATATTGTATTGTCATCGATATCAAATTGATATCATCTATACAGTCATGTATATAATGTCAAAGACTTCAGAGAATGAATGGAATAAAGGTTATGCTTTTAGTAATGCATAAAAGTCAAGTATTCACTTAGTGACAAATGACACCAATGGTCAAAGGAAAGAAGAACAGTCATAGTGATACCCAACGAGATAAAGTATAATGTTGCCAACGAAGCAAAACCATAGGATGCCCGACGAGAAAAGTCAGAAGGTTTCCCGATGAGTAAAATTCCAATGATTTTCGATAGACAAAGATCATGAAGCTAACTGGAGTCTCACTAATGGAACTGTCAGTTGTCACTAACAACTAACTACAGAAGTGACCGACGGAACAGAGAGTTCAGAAAATGACAAAATATCTAGCTGGCAAGAGCTAAAGATAGAGTTAACTGGTTTTTTTCTTTGTTTTATTCAACCAGAGTTAAGTGATTGATTTAAAGATGATTTATATAGTTGGCAAGAGGATAATTATGAGAGAAATCAGGAGTTATTCTTTAAATCTAATTGGCTGGATTATTTTTCACACTAGGAATAAAAAATCAAGAAATAGTGAATATCATGTCTATATAAGAGAAAAGCTTAATTCATTTACAAATGGGATTACGGGGAGTGAATAGAAAGAGGATGCTGAAGAAAAACTGATGAAGAATAAATTCATATATTCCTAATCAATCAAGCTTAAGGAGAGCTAAGGAATTTTGCAGTTACCAAGGAACAACGAAGCACAAAATCACAGAGCAGAAAGTGTGGAGCACAAAGAATTGAATTGATACATTGATTAGAGAGGTAATGTACTCAAATAGATCTAAAAATCTGAAATTCAAAGTTGCATTAGAAATAGGTCACAGTGTTTCAATTTAACCATTGAAGCATCAAGTCTCTTAATCAAGCAGGACTTAACTGTCTTCTATATATTGAGGTATATCCCAAGGAGTGCCAAAAAGGTTGATTCATGAAAGTAGCATTGGACTTGGCTGATACCTATTAACAGTCTAAGAAGGAGGCTAATTTAAGGATGGTAGCAATGGATGCCCGATACTAAGTGACAACCACTATGTATAAAATCCTCTAACAAGGTCAAGCTTAACCGTGTATTTGTAACCTTTAACAAGGTTGGCTTCATACAGTGCTCACTTTAGAAGATTGAAAAATTAGGGTACCAGTCCCACTGGTTTTTCCCCTAATAAGGTTTCCATGTTAAAAATTCATGTTTTATGTGTATATGATTCATTTCTTTATTGTTTTGTATTTTACATAGTTAACACTGGATTGATCGGTATACTCTGCTTATTTACTGAGTTTTGGTAAATAGTTATACTGCTTATCGGTAATCAAGAAAGAATAAGGATTGACAGAGAACACTGACAGATAGTTAATCAGTAATAGTATTTCATGGCATGCATCTTATAGGGACATAATATTCTGAGTTTTATTGATTAGTGGATAAAATTTGAAGGATAAATTTGAGGCCACTAATTCACCCCTCCCTCTCAATTATTACTAATAGAATTATGGTTTACTCTACTTCAAACATTCATAAAATATGCAATAATCATGATAATGTCATCAAACCAATTGAAATAGGATGTGTAGGGTCTTAAAACATACCTCTAATTGATATTACCCAAAAATGGCAACATTTCACAAATTGAAGCCAAAAATGTCCTAAAACACTCAATAGGCATTAAGGCCCTACAAACATGAAGTAAACTAACATTGTATCCAACCCCTTGGATATTATTCTAACACACACCTAAGCACATACAAAAACCCAAAACAACACCAAAATAAGATATAGGGAGGTGCCCTGCACCATACTCCCCTGGACAAAATAACTCAAGTCTCTTGAGTTAGGAGGTCTTCAAGGGTGACCCCATGTTTTAGAATGTCTAGCTCTATCATCCAAGTAGCCTTAGCTTTAGGTATTCCCTGCCACTTGATGAGATACTCCTTGTAGTTACCCTTTCTTATCTTCTTTATCACTTTAGAGTCCAGTACACTTTCCAATTGCAATGGCTTAGACTGGGGTAAGTCTTTCACACAATCATCTTCCTCCAAATCTACAATTGTAGACTGACCTATGTCTATAGGTGATCCCTTGTAGGGATATAAGTCACAAACATTGAAAATAGGTGAAATCTCCAAATCAGGAGGTAATTCCACTTCATAGGCATTCTTTCCATATTTATGCAAAATCTTCAGTGGTCCAATCTTCTTCATGAGTATCTTAGTTGGTTGGCCTTTGGGTAGCCTCTCCTTTCTGAGGTAGGAAAGCACTAGATCCCAAAAATTGAATTTCAAGTCCGTCCTAGTCTTATCATCTTTGGTTTTGTACTTCTCCACTTGTTTTTGTAAAGTCTTATTGACTTGATCATGCAGCTCCTTCATCTACTCTGCAAATGAATCTCCTTATGCACTCCTCTTTTCCCTCAAACTGAAATCTATCTGCTCCAAAATCCCTCTAGGAGTGACCCCAAAAACTATCTCAAAGGGGCACTTACCTGTACTCCTATTAATGGAGTCATTGTATGCAAATTCTTCCTACCCTATGATATGATCCCAAGATTGTTGATGTTGTTTGGTCAAACACCTCAGTAAATTCCCAAGGGACCTATTCACTACTTTCATTTTCCCATCTGAATATGGATGGTAGGCTAAGGAGAAAGACAAATTAGTTCCAAGTATCTTCCAAAGAGATCTCCAGAAGTGACCCAAAAACTTTGTAACCCTGTCACTGACAATATTCAAAGGCAAACCATGGATTCTTAAAATATCCCTAAAGAATAGCCCAACAATTTGAGAGGCATGATTGGTCTACTTGCAAGGAATGAAGTGTTCCATCTTGCTAAAATGGTCCAGCACCAGAAACACACTGTCATGTCCCCTAGGTGTCTTTGGTAACCCCTAAACAAAATCCATACTAAGGCACTCTCAAGGCCTTTGGGGTATAGATAATGGTTGATACAACCCACTATTTTTTCTTTTTCCTTTTTCCCTCTAAGAAATCTGACATTGTTCTACAAATCCCCTCACATCTGATTGTAACTTAGACCAATATTAGTGTCTATTCACTTGCTCCAAAGTGACCCCCTAAGCTGCCTTGGTGTTTCTCTTTTACTATATTTTCCCTCATTGATCCTTAAAGTATACACATAAGGTGACCTTTGAAAAATAGGCCTTCTTTTAATACATACTCACTCAAATCCACGTTGAACCCCTGCTGAAACTTCACACAAGCTTCATAAGCTTCTTTGAAATCTTTGTCTTCGTTGTAGAGGTCTTTGAAATCATCCAATCCTACACTTTGTAGTTGTATCTCTTGGATTGTGAGTACTCTTCTAGTAAGAGCCTCTACAACCTTTTTGCTAACCCCCTTCTTATGCTTAATAACAAATTTATAAGCCTACAATGATTCTACCCATGTCATGTGCCTCTGATTTAGTTTTTCTTATCCATTTAAAAAACTTAGTGCATGGTTATCAGTATAGACCACAAAATCCCTAGGTAGTAGGTAGTTCCTCCAGTTATGGAGGGCTTAGACCATAGAATATAACTCCAAATCATAGGTGGATTACTTTTGTTTATCCTCATTCAACTTTTTAGAGAAGAAAGCCATAGGGTGTCGTTCTTGGCTTAACACTGCTCCAATAGCCAACTTGCTAGCATCGTTCTGTACCAAAAAGAGTTGATTGAAGTTAGGAAACCTAAGAGTAGGTATCTCTGTAATCATTTTCTTTAATATTTCAAACCCTTGGTTTTCTGCCACTGTCCATTCAAAATTACATTTGATTCCACCTTTTATGGTGTTAAGTATAGGGGCACATACATGACTAAAATTTATTATAAATTTCCTATAGTAGGAGGCCAAATCATGGAAACTCCTAACATCCCCTATGGACCTAGGTGTAGGAAATTCCAAAATGGACTTAACTTTATCAGGGTCCATCTTCATACATCCATTAGCAACCTCTAAACTAAGGTAAAATAGTTTAGTTATGAGAAACTCACACTTTTCTTGATTTATAATCAACTTCTCTTGATGTAGCTTCCTTAAGACCATCTCCAAATGCTTCATGTGCTCCTCCTTGGACCTTCTAAAGATCAAAATATCATCAAGGTAAACTATTACAAACTTGCCAATGAACTCTGCTAGCACTTCATTCATGAGCCTCATGAATGTGCTAGGTGCATTACTTAGGCCAAAGGGCATTACTAGCCACTCATATAGACCCTCATTAGTCTTAAAATCTATTTTTCACTCATCACCTATCCTCACCATTATCTGATGATACCCTGACTACAATTCCACCTTAGAAAACTAACAAGATCCTCTAAGATTATCCATCAAGTCTTCTATCTGGGGCATTGGGAACCTATATCTAATTGTGATCTTGTTTATAGCCCTAGGGTCCATATACATCCTCCATTTTCCATCCTTCTTAGGTGCAAGTACTATTGGCACAACACATGGGCTCAAACTCTTCCTTATTAACCACTTATCCAATAAATCTTGGATCTATTTTGCTATCTCTACATTTTGGCTTGGTGTCATCTTATATGCTTCTTTGTTTGGAAAATTTTCTCTAAGAATGAGGTCAATATGATGACTCACATCCCTCATAGGTGGTAAGGCACTTGGAAAACCATTAAATCTACTATTTTATGGTACTTTTCCAACAAATCTTGTATCTTTGGTGGAAAACATACTTTCTCCTTAGTTTCCTCCTTTGGTTTGATCATTACTGCACAATAGACTCCTTTCTCCTTCTTCATGGCCTTTAGAAACTCTTTCCCACTCAATAGCATCACACTTGTCCCCACATGTTTCTCTTCATTGGGTTCTTGCAATGGATCAGCTTGGAATTTATTTCCTAGCTTGGTGATGACATAATTGTTCTACTCTCTATCATGTATTACTTTGACATCATACTCTCATGGATGTCCTAGGAGCAGGTGGCATGCATCCATAGGTAGTATGTCACATAGGACCTTGTCCTTATCTTCCCCAATCTCAAAATCAACCATATTTTTCTCATCTACCACTATTTGTTGACCCTTGTTCAACCATGAAACCTTATAAGGTGTGGTATGAGGTATCCTTTTCAACTTCAATTTTTCCACCATCTCAATGGACACTATATTCTTAGTGGATCCAGACTCCACTATAACCTTGCAAATCTTCCCATGAGACCTACAAGTTGTCTTGAGTAAGTTCTTTCTTTCGGGTGGCTCTATTGTGCTAGGCACTTTGAATAGTGTTCTTCTTAACATCAAGTTCTCCCCATCCAATATTGGCCCTACCTTGGATATGGGTGAAGTAACACTTTGAGTATCCTCCTCTTGAACTAACTGATTCCTCCTATCCCCCATTGAAGATGAGAAAGCCTTCTCTGGACACCTGCCCATTGTGTGACCCACTTGGTTGCAATTATAACACCTACCAATGAAAACTAAATTATATTTCCCTTGGGGTTGGAACATACCTCTTGGTGGTCCTCTAACTCTATATCCTCCCCTTTGGAAAGATCCTCTATACTGGTTTCCTCCACTACTATCCATGAACTGACTAGCTTCTTGTCTATTTGGGCCCTGTCCTCTACCAAAGTTAACCCTGCCTCTCTGAAAACCTCTATTATTTTTTCCACCTCTTCCTCTTTGATGGAAGTCATTCCTTTTTATAGCCTTATCCTCTTCTCTTAAATCCAACTGGACACACTTGTGGATACCGTCAGGAGCCATCATGCTAATCTCATCTGATATCCCTTACCTTAGCTCATTTAGGTACCTTGCCACATTCTCCATTTCATCTTCTTGTCTCCTAGTCCTTAGGCTTAGTTTATGGAACTCCGTTATGTATGCTCTCACTGTCATCTCCTTCTGTCTTAAGTTCTACAACTTTTGGTACATTTGAATTTCATAATCAGTAGGCAAGAATTGTGCCCTCAATTTTATTTTCATCCTCTCCCAAGAAATAATCATTTCCTTTCCACTATTCACTCTTTCATCCTGCATCATGTTCTACCACACCAATGTAGATCTCTTGAGTCTAGCCTTAGCATAGGTGAACCTCTTCTCCTCTGATATTTCTTTGTAATCAAATTGGTTGTCAATTTCTTCAAGCCGATCTAAAAACTCTTCTCCATTCAGGCTACCACAGTAATATGGTATGTGTTCCATGCTATCCTTGTTTAAATATTTGAAAGCATCTAGGAATACCTTTTGTTCTTTCCCTTTGCTTGATGACTCTTGTGTCTGACTTTCAACTCCATCACTTTCATCTCCCCATTCAGTGAGCTTCTTCTTGCTCTTTGTCTTAGCCACATTAGCCTTCTCCAAGAGGCTCTTAACCAATTCTACTATGGAATCCCTACTCATTTCCTTAGGAGGCATGTTTTCAACCTCTTGAATCTCCTCCCCTTCAGACATACACAATCTTCAAGCTATTACGGCTCTGATATCACTCTAGGGCATAGGGTTTGACAACTAGTGCTCTTCTTCACTTTAAGGTGTTTGATTTGTCTAATCCAACCATCCTAGGGTTGTTATTTGTTGGATCTTCTTCCAATTAGGTTCTTCAATACCCCTTCTACCAACTTATACTCCAAGGTATAGTTGGTTTCAAGAAGACTCCAAAGTCCAACTAGTTCCCAAAAATCCTAGTTTCTTCCACTAATCCTCCACCTAGTATGTCAAATCTCTACCTAGGATCTTCCCATACTTTATCCAAGGCTCTTAACATCCTTCTTGACCCATCCTAGGTCACTCTGCACTCATCCCAATACTCCAATACCTTTTACCAATCCAATTGGTCACTAATTCACTAGGAGGCCTAATTGCTTGATTCCTAGTAGGTCTGTTTTCACCGATTTTGGCATAATGCTCCCAAAATCCATGAATGACTCCTCAAACAAAATTAGAAATATTCAAGACATCATTCAAACCTATCAAAATCCAAAACCCTAACCTGTGAAGGCACCCAATACCCTATTTTCTTGTAGGCCCTAGATTATAGCCTATTAATTAGACCTCTAGACCAGTGAGCATGAAAGATTGCTAATCTTGTATCCAATCTTTGATTCACCTCCAACCACCATTTAATCCTTTTAGGAGACTATCTATTTCATCTATAAATTCCACTAAGTCTTCCCCAAAAGGTCTTGGGTTCTCACACAAATTCTTTCTTCTCCCTGTCCTGGCTCTCCTGGTTTCACTAGTCATCCATAGGGCTTCACTTTTGGCCTATGAAATCCAATGAAACAACAAAAAGGAAAACTAAAAACCTATCTAAAGACCCTAACCATAATTTTCCTTGAATGACTCCTCAAACAAACTTGGAAATCTTCAAGGCATCTTTCAACCCTGTCAGAATCCAAAACCCTGACCTGTGAAGGCACCCAATACCCTATTTTCTTGCAGGCCCTAGATTATAGCCTATTAATTAGGCCTCTAGACTAGTGAGCATGAAATATTGCTAATCTTGTCTCCAATCTCTGATTCACTTCCAACCACCATTTAATCCTTTTAGGAGACCATCTAGTGCATCTAGAAATGCCACTAAGTCTTCCCCAAAAGGTCTTGGGTGCTCGCACAAAGTCTTTCTTCTCCCTGTCCTAGCTCATCTGGTTTCACTATTCATCCATAGGGATTCACTTTTGGCCTATTAAATCCATTGAAACAATAAAAAGGAAAAAAAAAAACCTATCTACAGACCCTAACCCTAATTTTCCCATGGTTTTAGACAAATCCACTGGAGGAGTTTTAGGTTGGAGCCATTTCTAACTAGGTAGCACTATTTTTGACTCTGTCAGACCAGTGACCTTCAAAAATGTGTAACTTACCTTCAACTAAACTTCAAAACAAACTACCTAATGCATAATAAATATTAAAGAAAACAATACACTATCATGGAGCTCGATCACCTCTGCCATCCGTACAGAAGCAAAGACATAGTGCATATTACACAAAAGAGGATACATACATTCGTACAAAGGTGTCAAAATTAAGTGTTTCACTCCAAAATATCATTAACCTCTTCAAAGCATCGAAATCATGCTCATATACCTAGCATGGGGTAGTTACATCAGTTTTAACTATATTTTGTCAAATCTTGCAAAAGTTGCTCGAGCAACTTTCAAAGTTGCTAGCAACATTTTGTCATTTTGAGCAATTTGACCTTGTTAGTCAAATCAATGATGGATGTTGACCTATAAGACCCCAAAAAGGATGTGTAGAGTCTTAAAACATACCTCTAACTCATATTACCCCAAAATGGAAACATTTCACAAATTGAAGCCAAAAATGTCCTAAAACACTCAATGGGCACTAAGGCCCTAGAAACATGAAGTAAACTAAAATTGGATCCAATCCCTTGCATATTATTCTAAAAAACACCTAAACACCTAAAACAACCCAAAACAACACAAAAACACGATATATGGAGGTTCCCTACACCACATGCCCTCCGTATGGATATTACAAAACAAAATTTGAAAGAAGTGAATTGATATCTATTTTAGAAAAAAGGTTATGATGTATGAAGTCAATGTAACTTTTTGAAAATGAAATTTTTCAAAAACATAGAAGTTTTGGTGGGAGAAAAAGAAAACCATTCAAATAAATTCAGAAAAAAAAGGAAAATATATATTTATAATCTAGACAAAAAATCCTTAAAGACTCTAGTTTACTTCATATTTTGATTACAAATAGTTTAACAACAATATGCATCTGAATCTGAAAGGTTTTTTCAAAATGTAGACTTCAATGTCCGTTTAGGAAAAAAAGTGTAATGGGCACTATTGTGGGATCATCCACCAATAAAACTTAATCTATTTAATCCTTTATTAGATTATCTAATCTGATGTGCATGCATGAAATGAAAATCAATAAAACATCCACAACACTTGACACAATATTTGGTTTCCCAGAAACCTTCCAAATAGAAAGTAAAAATGGGGTGGGGTTGGTACCCACAAGATTTATTACTCTAGTATAAATTTAGCCTGTTAAAGCTTACAATTGACCACTTCTAATGGCTTTCCCTATTAGGAACAATAAGGACTGGTAGGTCCACCTTCTGAAAGGATTTAGTACAATACAATTACGTGTACAACTCTGTTAGGAGATTTATAAAGGACTGTTAGGTCCACCTTGTTAGAGGATTATGTTGATGCACCTGTTAGGATGAACTAGTAGGTGATATTTTATGCAACTCTGATTTTCTAAATAAGATCCAATGATATAAAAACTAATCACCTGAATGTGATGGATGAGTCTTTGCTATTCCTTATATAGTTGTAGCATCTTAATCAGTCTGCCACTTCATATTCACACATACACTCATTTACATGTATTTTCTCTTATTTGGATAAACAAAATATGTTATATTTATACCTTATCCACATCAAATTCTTCTATAAGGTGTCTTCCATAAGATAAATTAATATCAAATAATATAAGCTAAGGCGACATAATACTATTACTCAAATTCAGTAGTCCACTTGGGAAATATACTGGCACTCAGGAATTAAGTTGTCACTCAAGTAATGTAGTAAAATCTTTCACTTGAGATGCACTATGTACTCAGGTCATATTGACCACTCAGGTAATATTGATTACCACTGTCTGCTCAGTCGACACTGCCACTACTCGGGTTCTAATGTAATTGCTCAAGTTACACTAGTGGCTCGGTCAACACTGTGATGACTAAGTGTTTTAGCACTAATGGACAACATGTCTTGCCATAAGGTCATTAGGGGGGAGACACAAACTATTTGGATCCCATTATCTAAAGGCATTATATTTTTCCATTAGTATACTTAAGGAAAAACATGATCTGCACCATCGGTTTACTCTACACCGACAAACAGGGCACAACACTACCCAATGCCAAGGTTATTCGATAAATATTGTTAAGTAATATCTGATGAAAAAATGTTAAAGGAAACCCAATGAGTAATAAAAGTGCAACCCGATAGAACAAAAAAGAGAGGAACCTGATAGATGAAGAGATCCTAATGAAGAGTTCAAACAGGGGAACTCTGGCAAACTTCAAGTTCAACCCAATGACCAAGAACTGACAGTCAGTTACATCTCGCAAAAAGTGGATCTGACTTTCCACGTTATTTAAATCACTGAACTTGTATTTATAGCTTCTTGATTTACTTTTAAATCAATTATGTGTAGAGGAAACAATGTATTTATTATTGTTTTAATTAGTTTTTACTGATTTAAAACATGCAAACTAAAGATCAAGGTCAATTTGTAAACCTTTGATGTAAGAGTTAGCATTGTAATGTGTGACTCCAAGATAGGTAAAATACTTGTATAAATAGGTGCTCAATCTATTGATAATAGCTGTTATTCAATAAAGATAGTAGCCATGGAGAGCATCTAGAGACTAGACAAGAGAATTCAAGTAGAAGGGCAAAAATAGAATCAAATCAGTTTCAAGAATAGAATAGAGGCTACTAACGAATAGAGAAAAGGTATTGATCAATCACTTAAGGTGATATTATTATTCTAAGAGCTTTAATAGATCAGTAATAAGCAATTGTAGATTTCATACAGTCAGGTCAACATTTTTACTCATTCTAACAAGTGTAGTACACTAATGAAATCCTTTCAAGAAAGGTGAGCTTAACCATCCTATTGTAAATCTCATAACTGAGTGCACACTTAAATCCGTGTTGCTAAAGATCTTAACAGAGTAGATCTTAACAAGTCTCCACCTCAATACTCCTAATAGAGTAGTTCATCAAAATTGATAAAATTTTAAGCCTTAATCGGCTCCCTTCCATTTTGCAGATAGTGAAGTTTTGTGGGTGCCATCCCCACCACAATTTTTACTTCCTAACAGGAGTTTCCTGTGATACCATATCTTGTGTTATGTGTTTATCATTTTCATGAATGTTTCTATGAATGTTAAAAACTATTAAATATTATGAATGAACAATACATGCATAAGAAAGAACAACAGTGATGGTTAGTAATGCTGTAATGAATAATTACTAATGATGAATTATGAAAGGTGTTAAAAGTTTTAGAGGTACTGATTCACCCCTCCCCTCTCAGTACTACTTCCCATTAATTTCAAAAATTGGTATCGGAGCATAGTCTCTTCTTGGAAAGCTTAAAGGATTAAGAGAAAAGATCATACAATGGAGAAGTACAAACTTGATAAGAACATTGAGAACAAAAATCTTGAGATATAGATGTTGTATGAACAGTATAAAGAAGCTTGAATCAAGATGAGAGATCTATTGGATGAAAGGAAAGGTATGGCTACCCTGAACAATGAAAAAGATTATCAAGAAGAAGAGATTCTAGATTTCCTTGAATCCTTAGGATCAAATGCAAGTAATACATCAGATACATCAGAAGAGAACATCAAAAATCTAAAGGAGATCAATGAACATCTGATAGAGAAAATAAAGGTGATGCAAATTGGTCAAGAGAGTGAGATGGTAAGAATGATTGATGTGATGAGTTCTGGTAGACAAGTTGAAACAGAAAGAACACTTTCTATTGATGATAGAAGGAAGATTACAGAGAAACTAAAAGAAAAGGGAATTAGAAATTCAAACACATGTTGAGCATCACCATGATATCACAAATCAGATTATTCTTATGATTCAAGAAGCAAGCAGAATAAATGTCAAGCTCATTAAGAGAATACAGATTATCGGTGAACTAAGAGAAGAGAATGAAAAGATAAAACATGAGGTTATAATTTAGAAAAAACATAATGAGATTATCAGAAAGACTGATGAGAGAAATAAAAGAATGGATGACTTTCTTGAAGGACAACGAAGAGTCAACAACAACTATGGTATAGGCTTTACCAAAAATAGAGAATCATCCAATCAAGCAAAATAAAGAAAGTCTATAAAAATCAAAGACCAAGAAAGCTAACATGCAAGCACTGTGGAAAGCAAGGGAATACATCAAATGTATGCCGAGGTAAAATGAAAGGTATTCCTAAATCTACACCTACATTCATAGGATTCTATTATAAATGTAACAAGAAAGGACATAAGGATTATGAATGCAAGACTAATATAGGACAGCCAAAGAAGGAAACCTACATGGACAAATACTGTCCTACATGCAAGATGAATGGGCACACATCTGAAGAATGTTGGAAAAAGAAAAGGCAAGCATGGAAGCCTAAAGGTCAAAAGATTCCTTATCAACCAAAGAGAATAGGTAATCAATATACATGGGATTACAATACATGGAAAAACTATACAACATGTGGTAGATATGGTCACATTGCTACAAACTGCATAAGAGCATGGACCAAAAGTTCTAGAGGCTGGTCAAACACCAGAATGACATGCTTGCACTGTCATAAAGTTGGTCACCTCAAGAAATATTGCAAAACCAATTGATAGAGACAAGCACATATCCCAATGGAAACACCATTGAAGATATCAGGAGGGCAAGAGACAAAATATAGATAAAACCTTCAAGAAATGATGAAGTTGGGCCAAGCAATGCAAGTGGTGACACCCCATCAAATGGATCTAGTGACATCATCACCCCCACTTAAGCTAAACTAGTAAGTATGGAAATACACTATACCAAGTCATATTTTTCATTAGTTCCATTATACAATTGATAGATAATCAAAATCTACATGAATAAAGATGCATATTATGTTACTTGTTACAATTATGAGAAATCAACCCCATCAATATACACATACTAAGAATCATTGGTGAACAAGTAGATAAGTTGTTCTACACTTACCAAAAATTGTCAGTCAACACACAAAGTGGCTAAAGTTATCAATATAACCTGACACTTGTTGGTAAGAAAGGAAAGTTACAAGTTGTCACTATAGAATATCGATATCTGTAGTTACAAGAAACATTGTTAACAAATGTCCCAAAGCAACTCAAGTTCACCGACGATGTTTTGGAAATCTTCCAGACAAAACCTGTCTTCATGTCCTGACGAGTCATTGAGAATTTATTACAAATACTTAGGGGAAAAAGTCTATAAATAGTCAAAGGGACAACTTCATTTTGCACCCGCGATTTGAAGAGAAAGAAGAGCAAAAAATAGAGAAATTAAAGAGCAGAAAGTAGAGTGTCCTTAAATCAATCTAATCACATAGAAAATACATCTTTCACCACTATTACGGATTGAAGTAAGTATCAAAGATCCAGTTCCTCCCTCGCACTGAAAGATCTCTATCATTATTTTTCAAGAAAGCCCTAAATTTCTAGTATACCCTAAAACTTGAAAAACAATGGCAACCACCTCAAGAATTGCTAAAATCAAGAATCATAAGAGGAATGTGGTTAAGCTGATGAAGAACAATACATGTGTAGAGCCCAAGTATAAGATCTTCCTAGAAATTACATCAAAACCTGATGAAACCGATGCATTTTCAAAAATAGCACCTAGGGTTTTTCTCATAGAAGATGTTAGGTCTTATATTCACTGCAAGATCATAGAGATAGGTGATTTTGAAATGGATGAGGCTTACAAGAAGCTTTGTGATGTCGAAGGGAAACTAAAGGAATAGCACAAACACTTGGAAGTTAAAGGGTTAACTAATGCCTTATATTTCCCAAGGGAATTCAAAACAGAATGGATAAGGTTAGTCTTGAGTAGAATGCATGACAAGAAGCTATGGCTAGACCAACCCAAGAATATAACCAAGGATCTTCTTCACACTATCACTAGTTATCCGATAACTAAAAAAAACCTAGGGCACACAAGCATCCCTCCATGAAATAAGTTGAAAAACTCACCAATGCAGAAGGAGACAACAGAGGTCTAAAAGTGAACAAAATCATCGACGAAGAACTAAAATTTGGTGCATGTGTAATTGGGTATAAGATTTTTCAAGCAAGAAGATTGAACAACATTTCTGCAACATCAGTAAGAACATCTTACAATATAGTGACAAAAGGAATTTAGACTGATCTATAAGAGATCCTATTAAAAAAACTTGATGAGAAAATGCACACAATCAGGTCTACAAAGACCAACACATGTAAGTTCGGCTCACTTATCATGTGTATCTTTTTTTTATTTTCAAGAATACTTTCCTTCAGTAGGAAAAGTAAAATGGGACACTACCAAACCAGTAACCCACCAGATTAGTGAACTAATTAAGTCACTAGGGGACAATTTTGAATCTATTATGTCTGCATACTTCCTTGAGTTCAAGGAAACGATGATGGAGAGGACTAGGATTCCTGAACAACTTGTGGAAAAACATAAAGATGAAATATGTTTCATGGTGGACATAGATTTCACCCATATCAAACTAGTTGTACCAAGGATAGCTTGGTTAGCACTAATGGATTATGAGATCAATATTGATCAAGCTACAAGTGCAATTGAGGCATTAATAAATGAGCTTATTGATAACAAGCAACCAAGGTTTGGAACCTATGAAGAGGCCAAATCAAAGATAAAACAAGGCGTAGGAATCAAGAAATCTATAAAAAAAAAGAATAAAATAGTTAAGAATCTCAAGAAGATTTTGTCGATAATAGAGGAGGAACAAGAGAAACCAAAGACAACCGATGAATAGGGCACCATCGGTGAGGGACAAGAAGAACAAAAATTAGATTCTGAGGAGACTGAATTAGATACACCTACACCTCCACCTCCTATAAAGAAGTAGAGGACAAGGATTCAAACTGCTACAACCGATACACCACCATTTAAGAAAGATCAAGTAAGGACCTACATAAGGAAGCAACCAGCTAAGAGAATAAGGCTACAACCGATGATCAGACAAATAAGTTTGCTGATCAAAATAAAGAGGAAACACAAAAGGAAGAAGGGGACACACAAATAGAGAAAGGTGAAGAAGAAAAGAAAGATGAGAAGGAGAAGAAATTATAAGAAAAATATGTAGAGACACCCAAGGTTGAAGGAGAGACGTCTTCACAAAACCGATAGGTGCCACCTGAGCAACAAACACAAGAAGCATCTTCCACAAGGCCTTCACCAACAACTTTAGAAAGAAAAAAAGAACTAGCTATGGTAGTTCATATACCTGCATCCCCACAAATCTCAAAGGAGAAGAAGGGAAAGCATAAGAATCTAGTAACTCTAGAGGAAATCATTGAGATTCTAGTTTGTGATCCAAGGACATTGGATCCAACTGCATTGATAAATTATGTCAGGCTTTGTGAGAGAAAAGTCATTCAAGACAAACTAAAGAGAGAAACAAAAGAGGCCAAGGTACTAGAAGTAGAAAGAGGAATACTTCAATAGATTGTACCTGATGTAGATATTTATCAAAAAGCTCCAATGGTTGATCAACTGGCAATACTCATAGATGCAATAACATCTTAGAATATTAATGCTTCAAGAAAGTTATGGAAGAGAGACTTGAACAAAAGTAAGAGCTCAAGCTAGATGAGATGATAAGCCAGGAAGTGGCATTGAAAAAGGTTAAGCTATGTGAATTGGTAAGTATAATTGAGCCAATAATCTTAGAAGCTATTACCTTAATACAAAAATTGTGCACTCTAGATCAACTCACTCAAGAGTATACCGACAAGATAACACAAATTGATGCTGATCTTAAGTCCAGTGAAAAAAGTCTCATGAATACTATGTTAATCTCTCAGTTCTGTTGATGATTAGTGAACAACACTTAGTCATTCAATTAGGAATTTTTAGTTGGCTATCACTGTGGCTGAGCTAAAACTATGCAAGGCCGAGCAACATTGCCAAGCAGTTTTCAGTTTGCCTACTTACATTATCAAGCCGAGTTACATTGCCGAGCCAAGTAGAGATAGGGATGTTAAATGCCGAGTAGGAAAATTTTTGTATACAAGTCAGGATTGATACAAACTTCAAGGATTAGTGATCCAGCTGACTCATATAAGCATTTTGGGGTGACTTATGTATGCATTTAATATTCTTCTACTAAGTTAGTTATGCATTTAATTATTTTATCCTATGCATGACTCATTGTAAACATTTAATTGTTTTACCATCAAGGAATGGATATTGGATCTTGATCATTGATCTAGATCTCGCTATTAGATTTGTATAGGTATATTAGATTTCTTCAAAACCCTATTTTTGTGTGTGTAAGAGACAATAGAGCAATTGTCTGAGTGACAACATTTTGAAGTGAAATGCACAGAGGGTTATTTTTGTTCAGAAGTAGAGATCAAGCTGAGTATAACACAGTGAACAATAGAGAAGAGAAATATCAGATTATGAGATAATAGAAGGTATTGAAAAGAGGAGATCCATCATCAACATTAGAGTGCACATCAAAGGATCAATACTTGATACATTCTAATCATTGTATCAGGTGAAAATCTCTTGACAGAGTGGTTCTAGAAGACCTTTCTTAAATCTCCTAATAGAGTGCTTACTTCATTGTAAGTTTCAAATCCTCTCATAGGGTAGATTAAAATGATCTTAAGCTCTTAATAGGGCAGACCTTTAACAGGGTAGATTACATTTTGTAATCAAAATTTGTAACCTTAACAGGTACACTTTATTATTACAATAGTGGAGAATTTTGTGGGTGTCATCCACACCCCAGTTTTACCTATTTGGGTTTATGGGTTACCAAGTTATTGTGTTATGCATTACTTATTTCATTGTATGATTGTTATCTGAGATTACTCAGATTACTTTAGATTCATATATGTATGGATGTGGATCAAGTTTACTTTAAGTGTTTAATTTTGAAGATCTGATTCACCCCCCCTCTTAGTATCTTGCTTTCCCATTATTGTATTTCCAACAATTGGTATTAGAGCTCAGTTCTCTAAAAGGGTCATAATCAACTTGAGAATATAGATCTTGAGATGGAGATCTACAAGATGGGTAAAGTCATTGAGAATCAAAAGATTGATATTCATCTTGCACTTCAACAGCTTGACACTACCAGACAAGAATTAAACAAGTCCTTGACTACAAGAAAATATTTGGCCAGACTAATGAGTGACACTCATTATCAAGAAGAGGACACCATAAATCTATTTTAGAATGGAGATTCTACTCAGAGAAATGAAACAATAGCAGATCTATTGGAAAAGAACAATACACTATGTGAAGAAGTCAAAAATTTGAAAAAGGAACAAGAAGCCCAATCAATAAGAATGTGTGAAGTTGTTGAACATAAAAATAAAGCTGAAGATGACAAGGCTATGGCAGAAGAAGACAAAAGAATGATGACTACTAGACTTGATGAAAGAACACATGATGTGAAAACATTGACAGTCAATCAAGTAGACATGGCAAATCAACTAATAATTGTGAATCAGGAGATCAATAGGAAAGATTTGGAGATTGTAAATCTTAGATCTGAGAATAGTCAATTGAAAGATGAATTGAGATATGAGAAAGAACTTAACTACAGATTAAATGATCTGAGTGCAGCTATGAGCTACTTTGAACAACTGGTGGAAGCATCAAGAAGACCTAAAGATTCTTCTGGATTAGGTCACACTGAACAACATACAACCACTAAAGATGGAGAATCATCTAAGATAGGTGAAAGAAAGAATGTAAAGATGAGAAACAAGAAACATGTTTGTCACCACTATGGAAAACCAAGTCATACAGCAAACATTTGCCAAAGCAAGAATGGTAAGTCCAATCCGAAGAATAACTTTAATGGTTATTGCTTTAACTGTAATAAATTTGGACATCAAGTGCATGAATGTAATACAAAGGCAAGAAAAACACCTAGACTCAATGGTAATTGCTATAATTGTCACAAATATGGTCATAGAGCACAAGATTGCAAATCTAAAGGTAAACATCAGTAGACATCAAAGGTACAAGAGAAATGACCAAGAAAAGGAAATACTTACAATTGGGATTACAACACATGGCATAGTTGTCATTACTGTTGTGAGTATGGACATGTTACAAAAAACTACATAAGGACACATTTTAGAGGTAAGTCTAAAAGTTGGATGAATGGAAGCCTAGTTTGTCATAGTTGTCTGAAAATTGGACATACAAGGAAAGATTGTAAGACTAGAGTACTTGCACCTACTGTTGAACAAATTAGAGCACAGATGAGAAAGACATGGGTTAAGAAGTCTGAACCATGCAGCAGTGAAGCTAATGAAGCCAAGGTCACCCAATCCAATGGATCAGGTGATCACATCATCTCCAACTAAATAAAAGAGGTATGTAAGGAACTATATTTTAAAACTCTTATCTTACATCAGTTCCTAACATGAAATGTACAGAAGTCCATATTTGCATATGTTAAGATGCATTAGGACATATTTTTGAAGACAAAATGCTGAGATGAGAAAATTGCACTATAGGTGTCGAGCATCATTCATGGACACTAAAGCTGAGCTCTTTAGTGAGTGCCAAGTTTTGTTTCCCAAGTAAAGTTTCATGATGGCCGAGTGTAGTGAGCCAAGTGGGATGCAAGTTGTGTTAAAGCCAAGGACAACTAGCTTGCACTAACCCAACATGCAGAACATTCAATGCTCACCTACCTTGACCTTTCGAAGCTTATAAAGGATGAATAGTTGATATCTCATTTTACCTTGTGATTTTATTGTTTACGGAGTGATTGAAGTGATTTGCAGAATTGATCTTAAAGGAGTTAGCAATGAAGATTTCATCAGTGTGTCATCGGCAATCTTAAGGTGAACAGTGGACAGTGTGAAGCATTACTTGCTGAGGTACTTTGTTTTTCATCTCTCAAACCCTAATTTCAAAGATCATGGATGTAAGTTCTTCAGCACTGTCTAAGATTATGGAGGCAGAACAAGAACAAATTCATTTAATACGGAGTGATGAATGCGAACCTCTCAACTTTTGAGTCATTCTTAAAAGTGCGATTCAGAGTGATTGAACGGGAGCCCTCTCATTCATTCCACCCAAGGTACTTGTGATCCATGATTTTCGATCATGTTATATGGTTAAGATTGGAGAAGTAGGAGATAATGAATTGAGGAAATCCTATAGCAAATTGTGTGTAAATGGAGTTCTGAAGGTAGAATTCAAACATCTAGCTGACAAAGGGTTAACTCGTTCCCTAGATTTTCCCCAAGGTTTCAAAGATGAATGGATTAAGGTTATCCTTAGCCGAGTTCATGACATGTGCATGTGGTTGGATAATGGACCAGTCAAGATCACCAAAAGCATGATTCATCGAGTGACTGGATATCCGATAGTGAACAAAAAATGGACCATGAGGAATAACAACAAAGAGGAAATTACATTGAACATTGGAGCAGTATGGAACAATAGAGGTATGACTATCTCTACAATTACTAACCTAGAACTTGACTTTGGATTAAGGGTAATTGCACACAAGTTCTATCAGTCCAGCATATTGGATAGTGTTCCCTGTACAGTAGTTGATCAGGCATGGAAAATTGTCAAGAAGAATCATACTTATGATCTTGCTGAGCTGCAGCAAACACAATTAGCTGAGAACCTTGCATCAATCAGAAAAGCTAAGAGCTCATCATGTAAGTTTGGTTCTTTACTAGCATGTATATTTTTCTACATTCAGGATACATTTCCTACACTGGGAAATATTGTTTGGAAAAAGGATATACCCATTACAGTATAGATTAGTGAATGTATAGAGAAACTAGGGAGTAACTTCAATTGCATAATGGGGAGCTATTTTTTAGAATTCAAGAAGAGAATGAGATTAAGGACTAGGATTCCTAAGTCACTAGTGGAGAAGCACTATGAGGAAATCTATTTTCTAGTTGATACAGATAATACTAATATCAAGGCAGTGACTCCTAGGCTAACATGCTTAGAGCCATTTCCATATGAAATAAATGTTGATGAAGCATCAGCTGCCATCACTGCACTCCTAGCCAAGGAAATTGACACCACAATAGAGAGATTTGGAAATTTTGATGAAGCTAAGGCTAAAATTCCTAGAAATTTGAATGATGGAACTATGGAGAGGATAAGAAAGAAGATTGTGAAAAATATTAAGAAAATGGTTGGCTTAGGTAGTGATGAAGAACTTGAGGATGCACCTCTAGGTTTGACCACTTGACAAGGTGAGGATATATCTACAGAGGAGGAAGTCAATACATCAGAAGTGGTTACTAATAAAGCTAAGGGAAAGAGACCATCTATTGTCATAGTAACCAAGCCAAGAAAAGCCAAACCCAAGATCACACCTCCTGCAGCAAATCATCCGAGGACTAGAGCATCTACTGTTAATTCCCTAGTAGAAGTGCAAACTAAATTATATGGTAAAAGGAAGGTTGTAGAAAGTAGTTCTGGAAAGGAAGCAAAGGTTGCTCCTAAGGCTGAGCCGAGTAAGCCAGCAAAGAGACCAAGAAGGAGATTAAATTTGGGGATAGATAGTGATGAGGAGAAGACAGAAACTGATGAACCTAGCAACATACCTACAACTCAATTCAAGAAACCAAAAAGTATTGATGAGGTATGTGACACTTTGAGGAACTCAGCAGGGTTAGCAACTTTTAAGTTCATTAAGTATGAAAAGTTGTTCAAATAGTAGATAGGCACAAAGTTCAGGAAGCACTCTTGGACATGATGAGTACTTTCAAATTGACTCCTACAGAGATAGGAAATCATTTTACCGATGAAATTTATGATTTTCTATAAATAAAATGGGAATTTGCACTTTCCACTGAAAGACAGATTAAGGAAGGAACTCTAGCCAAGATAATACCTGAGTTAACTTCAAAACAACAAACCAAATTCATTGAGGATTATAAGAGTAGGTTTGTTCCAAAACTTAGAGGCTATGTTGTTCTAAAAAATGATATAGAAGGTTTAGTACAACAAAGCACAAGGATCTGGAAAGATATTTTTGGACTGGCCATTCCAAAAGACAAGAAATCTGGTGAAGGGATATCTGAGCCAAAGGCACAAGAAGTTGAATTGAAGACTACCCCTGACCACAGATACTTAAAGATCAAATTGCAATTGAACAAGACAAGACCAAAGATGCTTTGGATGCAAAAAATTTTGTTGATCTAACTGTAGATAGTCCTATGGATTGTATAGTTGATGATCCAAGCAATTTGAATGCCAAGGAACAATAGATGATGAGTGGAAAAGACACTGATTTGCCTATTAAGGCAACTGATACTGAAGAAGAAAAGTCCACAGCATCTGGTGAGAAAATTGAAGTTGTCAATAATCAGTGAAGTGAAGGGCAATAGAAAACAACTGAAAAAGAGGTAACTTCATAGAATCCACCTATTTTAGAGGTTGTGAAGATAGTTTTAGATAGTGGAATTGTGATAACAGATATTGTTGATAAGCCTAAAGAAGAAGAGGCAGCGCAAGTGTTGGTTGATTTACCACACTCTACATCATCCACTCCTACAGGTCCTAAAATAGGTGGTATGCCAAATCCATAGACAATATTGATAGAATTGAAGGAGGCATTGGATATTGACACTATCAAAGGGAAAGATATTATGCTGCCGAGCATAAGGTCTCCAGAAATGAAGAAGAAGAAAATCTTGAAGAAGAAGTCTCAGATTTTAGATGTAACACTAGATGAAGTCATTGTGATTCCACAATGGGATCCTAATGAGTTATCTTTTGAACAAATAGGGACTCTTCAAGAGTTACTTAAGATGAAGAAGAGACAAGAAGAGATGAAGATAGAACAAAAGAAAAAGCAGGTTTTGCATGACATCAAAGACATATTTACAAAGGCTTTTGACTTAGAGGATGAAATTCCTTAAGCTCCAATCATAGATCAACTAGGCACCATTGTATAGAAGGTAACATATGAGGACATAGACAGCAATGAGAAGCTTCTACAATGGTCTAGGAGAAGATTTGAGAGAAAATTTCTAGAGAAGATCTCAAAAGAAATTGCCACTAGACAGGTTGAACTTTTTGTTTGTGTAGAAACTTTAGAGAAAGTTACAGCCAATATTTATTCTTTGTATAGGAAATTATGTGATGTTGAATTTTTCACAAAGGATAATCTACAGCTTGTTGAAAATCTATAGTTATATTTAAGATCAACTAGTACTACTTTAGGTAAAGATACTACTTCTATTTCTTTACATCTTAATAAGTTGATAAATGCACAAAGGAGAATAGCCGAGCTTATGGCTAAAGATGGTCGAATAAGGGCCAAACTAATAACTATTCAGACAAGTCTGTTGCCTCAATTGGAGGTAATAAAGAAGGAACTTTCAAAAGAAAAGGAGTTATCATAGACCAGTGCAAATCTATCAACTGCTAAAATTTTAGTAAGTCTATTTGTCGAGCTAGAAATAAAATTGGAAGTTATGAAGAGTGCAAAGGAAAGTTGGAATACTACATTTGAATCCACCCTGCAACTTCATAAGCAATTTTTGGATAAGTACAACTTAACCCCACTAGAAATCAGTGACAAAAACAAGGGGGAAGTTAGTAAAGAAGTTGGTAAGGAAGTATGAATGGATACAGAATGATAGGCATTGTAAACTTTTTGTATGAGTATATTCCTAGGGGGAGTACTTAGCATACTTAGGAAATATTTTGATGAAATGTACATAAGTAATGATAAGTGCTTTTGCCACTAATATCAAAGGGGGATATTGTTAATCTCTTAGTTTTTTTGATGATTAGTGACCAACACTTAGTCATTCAATTAGGCAGTTTTAGTTGGCAATCACTGTGGCTGAGCTAAAACTATGCAAGGCCGAGCAACATTGCCGAGCAGTTTTTAGTTTGCCTAGTTACATTGTCGAGCCGAATTACATTGCCGAGCTGAGTAGAGACAAAGATGTTAAATGCCGAGTAGGATAGTTTTTGTATACTTGTCAGGATTGATACAAACTTCAAGGATTACTGATCTGGCCGACTCATATAAGCATTTTGGGCGGACTTATGTATGCATTTAATATTCTTCTACTTAGTTAGTTATGCATTTAATTATTTTATCCTATGCATGACTCATTGTAAACATTTAATTTTTTTACCATCAAGGAATGTATATTGGATCTTGATCGTTGATCTAGATCTCGCTATCAGATTTATATAGGTATATTAGATTGCTTCGAAACCCTATTTTTGTGTGTGTAAGAGACAATAGAGCGATTGTCTAAGTGACTGCATTTTGAAGTGAAATGCATAGAGGGTTATTTTTGTTCATAAGCAGAGATCAAGCTGAGTATAACACAGTGAACAAAAGAGAAGAGAAATATCAAATTATGAGATCATAGAAGGTACTGAAAAGAGGAGAGCCATCATCAGCATCAGAGTGCACATCGAAGGATAAATACTTGAGACATTCTAATCATTGTAGCAGGTGAAAATCTCTTGACAGAGTGGTTCTAGTAGACCTTTCTTAAATATCCTAACAGAGTTCTTACTTCATTATAAGTTTTAAATCCTGTGACAGGGTAGATTGTAATGATCTTAAGCTCTTAATAGGGTAGACCTTTAACAGGTTAGATTACATTTTATAATCAACATTTGTAACTTTAGCAGGTACACTTTATTATTGTAGTAGTGGAGAATTTTGTGGGTGTCATCCCCACACCAGTTTTACCTATTTGGGTTTCTGGGTTACCAAGTTATTGTGTTATGCATTATTTATTTTATTGTATGATTGTTATCTGAGATTACTGAAATTACTTTAGATTCATATATGTATAGATGTGGATCAAGTTTACTTTAAGTGTTTAATTTTGAAGATCTGATTCACCCCCCCTCTCATTATCTTGCTTTCCCATTATTGTATTTCCAACATACTAATGAAGCAATTAAATTGCACGATAAGAAAATCAAACAAGCTAGGAAACAGAGATAGGACATACAGTTTGCAGAGATGAAGTACAGAGATGAGGTAAATGAGCTCCAAGCTAAGCTCTTACCGACACTTACACTCCTGCAACAATATGTGACATAGGAAAATACACTAATTGCCACCCCAGAAATGTCTGTCCTAGACAACATTTATGATATGCATGCGAGGCTAGAGCTACAACACATGGCACTAGAACAACTGAAAGAAAAATGGAAGAAAATGCAAGAAGATATCAAGACAACCCATTCTAATATACTTTAAACATTGTAAGTTGCACATTTTTGTCACAATTTTTACATATTATAAGTTGTACATTTTTTTCATAAGTATCCCAGAAAGGGGGAAATTGATATGTTCACTCACCTCAGTCAAAAGGAGGAAATAGTATGTATAATAAAAGAAAGGAGGAAATACAAGGAGGAAATAATATGTACATACAAAGAAAATAAACAATAGAGAATGTATAGTATACATGTACATATACTTATACTATACTGATACATAAAGCTAGGGGGAGTCATATGATGAAAAGGATACAGACATGGTGTACATACTAAACACCTTAGTATTATGCACATATCAGTTTTTGATACTAATGTCAAAGGGGGATATTGAAGGAATTATATTTTTCCATTAGTATACTTAAGTCAAAAGATGATCTAAACCATCTATTTACTCTACATCGATAGACACGGCACAACACTACCCAATGCCAAGGTTACCCGATAAACACTGTTAAGTGTTATCTGAGGAAAAATTATTAAAGGAAACTCGACAAGTAACAAAAGTACAACCTAATGGAATAGAAAAGAGAGAAACCCGACAGACAAAGAGAACCTGACGAACAATTCAAACAAAGGAACATCGACAGACTTCAAGTTCAACCCAATGACCAAGAACCGACAGTCACTTACATCCCACAAAAAGTGGATCTGATTTTCCACGTCAGTTAAATCACTAAAGTTGTATTTATAGCTTCTTTATTTACTTTTAAGTTCATTATGTGTAGAGGAAGCAATGTATTTATTATTGTTTTAATTAGTTTTTACAGATTTAAAACATGGAAACTAAAGATCAAGGTCAAGTTGTAAACCTTGGATCTAAGAGTTAACATTGTAATGTGTGATTACAAGATAGGTCAAAAACATGTATAAATAGGTGCTCAATATATTAAGAATAGTTGTTGTTCAATAAAGATAGTAGCCATGGAGAGCATCTTGTAAAGCCCCGCCAGGGAACCCAAGAGAGATTAACCTAGTAAATGTCACTATGTGTGCTGAATAATTTTTATTTAAAGTTAACCTAAAGAAACATACAATCATGCGGAAGCGAGTACCATTTATACACATGTCTTACACTCACATAGATTACACGAATCAAGGGTCCCATGACGTTGAATTACTTAAAGCAAAACACAACTAACAATATAATAAAAGATTCCATCTGATTAAACATATCAAATACAACTTACATAATCACAATTACAATCCTCATGGACAACCATGAAACCATTATGAACTCACATCCACTGCACATGTCACAGGGTATGTAGTAATCACACTAAAATACTTAATATTATAATTTCCAAATTAGGTATCACATGCGATACACTAATACAAGATTAAAATAATGAAATTACATAATAAATGATGAAGGAACATAAAGAGCTCATCTGCAAAGAACCATCAAGCACCTGGTACAAGGACATCGAATCTCAATGGGTAAAGAATCACTACCACCCATCTGTGTGGAACCACAAAGGTCCACCCCACCGTGTTGAGGAGATAACAACAGACCCCAATCGGATATCCAAAACCAACAAGGCATAACCACTAAGCAAGGGATCCTGATAGCTCTCTAATTTGATGTACTAATCATCATAAAAGGTAAGACTCACTAATCCAGAGGCAACTGACAACGTAGGAAATCTAGCATGTGTAAAGGAAGGTGTCATCATGTAGGTCTACCCTTAAGTTCAGCCCAGATAATCACAATGGATTTTGGCACCCAAGTGACCATACACGAAGCTAATGTCCTCTCATACTGACAAGGCCCACTAACTATGTCAGATACCTCATAGGGAAACTAACATCTTCTCCAAACCATCTTAGCCTATACTAGCACTCAAGCATGGGTGAGGGCACATCTTATTAATTTATTTTAATATCCCCAAATATGTCTTTAGTTATCACTTATTAAGAAACTCCACAATAAGAAACCTCAGTAGTCTCTTACGGACATGAAACTTATTGCAAGCCACCTCCTACTACGCATCTAGGTAACCTACCCTAGGCTCAGAGATCCTAAAAGATCTAGCATAGGTCACAACCCTAGTGTACCCCAAATTAGTATCCCATACAATAGGAACGGTCACACATAGGTACACATACAAGTACATAATCGAAAGGGTCATCATGGTCAGTTTAGGGTAATATCTAACAACACACACACACCATGAAGTAACAGAAAAGATAAACACCCTCTAGCCTCTGTATACATCCTAGCTCATCTAATGTCCCAGATAACAACATATGCAAGCACAAAGAACTATACAGATGCATAGAAACCAAAATGTCTTAAAAGATTGAAAAATGAACTATATCCATGTAAATACTTATAGATAACTCATACCTAGACTCCATCTAATCAAAACTCAATCAGAAGTACTTAAGGTCATTTGCATTAAAACTATTTAGAACTACCTTTCGTAACCAAATAATCTAATCAATACAACCATTAAATCCAATCAATTTAAATAATTTCAATATCTCGAGTTTCCTCACAATTACATGATTTAAAATAAATCTTGTCAGACGTAAATTACACCTTTACATCATTACTAAGTAATTAATATAACATATTAATTAAATCAATTGCACATTTAACTAAAGTAATTAATAACACATACTAATAAATTAATTGTAATTCAATAATCAATGTTTCAATTCAAAATTAATAATAAGATATTAATTTTAGTTAATAACGGATATATTAAAATTACCATTAACAATTAATATATATTAAATTAGAACTATTAATTAAAATGTGTTAATTAATTTATAAATTAAACCCAATTAATAGTTAAGTTAACTAATAATCTTCATATTAAATAAAATATATCATATATAAAAAAAATAATTAAATAAAATCTAATTAAACTATATTAAAATAAATTATGTTTTATTAACATGCAAAATAAATTTAATAACAAATAATAATAAAACTAACAATTAAATTTTATTTGTTTTAAGTTTTTTTTTTTTAAAAAACAACTTTAAATGGGGGGGCCCACATGGCTCACCCTCCCCAGCGCATGAAGTGCTATGCTCATAAGAGTAGAGGGGTGGGCCCCGCAGGGTACCCTCCCCTGCACATAGTCCCATGAGGGGACAGGTCGACCACCTTGTAAGGTGGCGCAGGCCTTGGGGTTGCTGGGGATGGGGCCCCACCACCCCATCACCAAATAATATATTTTTTTTAAATTTCAAAATTCACTGCGGTTAAACCGCTTTTTTGATTAAAAATTTTTTAAAAAAAATTCATTTATAGTTTTTTTGTTATAAAGCCATTGACTTTATACAAATAGGGATTTTATTTATTTATTTATTTTTAAAGAAATACGAAAAACGGAAATTAAAGGCAAGAAGACCTTTTTTTTAAATTTCTTTTTCTGGTAACTTTTTTATTTTATTTACCAGTCTATATTTTTCCAGGGAGTACTTTTTTTCTAAACCATTAAATTTCTAGCAATGAATTTACAAAGGAACTATTAATTTAATTTTCTACTATAGTTAGGACTATAGAGAGAATTGATTTTTTGATTTACAAGACTTCTAGAAGAGATATAAACCCAAAATTTTGATAGCATGTTTGCAATATAGCAAGGATTACATATTCACGTAACAATAGATCCAAGCTTCTCAAAAACTTTGAAATCAAAAAATACTAAGCATCCATAAATTTAATTTTTTCCTATAGTTTAAACTATACAAGGAGTTTAATTTTTCATTTTCTAAGAGATCTAGAGGAAATTTCTCCTGAAATTTTGACAGCATAACCCTACGGTGCTAAGATTATAGAAAATGATAGAAATAGATATCTAAGGTTTCTAGAACACCCGAAAAACATAGAAAACATCCATAAGCCATTTAAAGACCAAATTCAAGGAACATGCACTAAAACATCACAGAAAACCTCTGATCTACAAAATTGAATCCATACAAGGCAAATGAAACCTACCTTTAATCCAATACAAGAAACAGAAGAATGTAGCTTGGTGAATGAAAGTAGATCTAAAACCCTCAAGCCCAATTCAACCACTGATCTGGCACAATGTAGATCCGAACACACACACACAAGCAATAGAAAACCCTAAAACTTTGAAGCAACCAAGATCCACAACAATCCACAATTCTTCAATAAACCCCCAAATCACCAAGAGCTCTCCAATTCTCAAAAACCTGTTATGAGAGAATGAATAACCAATTCCCCCTAAAGAGATTCAAATTCCCCAAAACATGCAAAGGTGAATGACAAATCCCAAGTCAATCCCTAGTTTAACTCAACTTGAAAATTGAAAGTAAATCCAAATTAATTAAATAAAATATTCTTTATTGCCACAACTCAAATTAGAATCTTAATTACAAGTTAAGATCTTTTTAATTTGAAATACTTTTTCAACACAATTATGCACATGTAATTAATAAAATATTTAATTAAATAGATTAAATATTTATGTCACAATAATGCATGCAACCAAATATTTAATTATTTAATTAATCAAATAAGCACATACAAAATAGTTTTTCAATTAAATATTTAATTAAATCATAATATTCAAATATTTCATTTTAATTAATTATTTAAAATAAAGTTAGGATATAATTAAATCATTAATTCAACTATAATCCATTAATTCGCTAAACATGGAAAATCACTCAATAATCCAAAAATCACCTGAAAGCATAATCAAGCAAAACACACACAAACACAAGAGAGAGGGTATTCGAATTCTGTCAACCTAGACAAATCTGGATAAGGTAGTCATACTAAAACTCATCCTACATTAGGACGATTAGGCTTAGGTTACGGTTTTGGATCTATATGTTACCTCCTCTCTTTACCATTGAGATGAATATTTATGGGCACGCTCAGTCTTGCCAATTCAGGGAAGATGATGCCCTATACGTGTAATCCTGTCACAAAAAGAACATGCATGTACATGCGTAATATAATATCGCAATCAATGATAGGGATTGGTCGAACGTGTGGATCTCACCGAAGCAAGTAACTACGTCTCTGTCCTCTACCACAACAACACATCAACAAGTACATTCACATATAAGACAATCATACATATGCGAGTATGGGGTAAGTATAGCATAATCTAAAATTGACATATAATAATCAACATGATAACATCATCACATCTATCTATGGATAAGGTAAAAATCATAACATCATAACCAAGTATCATCATCAAATGAAATAATATTAGCTCACATGCAATGTGGCCTAAAAGAATTCGGCCAAACAACTAAAACCAATGCCTAAAAGTATGACATCCTAAACTAAAAAGAAAAACATGGATGGGTATTACATCCACCCCCCTAGGATTAGGCTTACTCCTAGAAGCCCGAAACAGATAGGGGTACAACTCCCATAAACATGAAGCATCCTAACGAGTCACATAAGACTCAACGAGTAGATCCCATAGGACCTTTCCCTGGTCTCTGGTTAGAACACTGGGGATCATTCCCCACTACTGGAAACTGAATCCCCGCTGTAGGTCCTCTACCCACAGGCTCAATCACAAGAGGATGATACATTGGAGGATGATAATCCAAAATTGCATATGCTCCATGAGATCTACCAACATTTCCAACTATAGGTTTGGAAGTCGTAGGTCTCTACTCAAAAAATTGAGACGCACGCTATGGACAATTCACTGCAATGTGGCCAAACTGACCACAAGTGAAACACCCTGTGCCTCTGAAATTGCCTCTCCCATTGGAGGGTGCACTAGACTGCTGGAAACTATCTTTATCGGTACCCTGCTGCATACTCTAAGCAGGCTGACTATACTGATTGCACCTGGCACGTGGACCACCTCGAGAATCCCTAGGGCCAGTATCACCACTCTGACCCTAAGGATGAGTCACCTTCTGCTGTGAGTTCTGATCACCCGCAAAGGAACTAGGGGGTTCCTTGAAGTTCCCAATCCCTCAAGACTGATTAGCTCTAACCCTGGAACTAGATGCACCACCTGTAGGAGCACCTGTTTGACCTCCATGGCCTAATGCCAAGTTTGTCTCTGATAAAGTGGCCTTAATCACCATAGCTCGTAGGTCTGTTGGCTCAAAGAGCTTCACGTCACCTACAATGCAAGCATTAAGCCCTCGTACAAAATGTTGTACTAATAATGTGATATCCTCGCTATATCCAGAATACTACATGAGCTCATAGAAATGATGCTCGTACTATTCCACAGTCATCATCAGCTGTCTAAGATTATGAAAATCATCAACTCTCTACTGCATCCACTAATCGGATAGGAACCTCGCTCTAAAATTCTTGAGAAAGAGTTCCCAAGTAATGGTGTCCATGCAGAGTCCAAGCTTCTGCTCCTCTATCTTCCACCAGATAGCCACAAAATGAGTCAACTGCATGATGGCATACCTCACTTTTGTATTACTACTAAAGGGATGCATCGTGAATACTCTCTCCAATGCAATCAACCAGGTCTCTGCCTCTAAAATAGAATCCTATCTAGTGAAAGGAATAGCCTTTCCTCTCGTCAAGTCTCTCATGTGGTTGGCTACAACAACTGCTGGATCCACTGAAATAGTCCTCCCATGAGGGCTCCTGGATCTCTCTCTCTCTCCTCCTACTACTGGGAGTGATGAGATGCCTCTCACTCCATTCTATCTCTCTCAGGAAGGCGATCTAGGATGGCCTCAAGGATCTACCTAATATTCAAACCCCCAGACTCATCTTGACTCTCCCTCCTCTACTCACCCCTGTCTTGATGCTGCTCATTCTCCTGCCTAACACTAGTGGTGGAGCTAGCCTGTCACCCTCCCCTATGGGAACCAGACCTACCCCTACCATGACCTCTAGCTACTCGTGTCTCAGTCATAATTCCTGAAACAAATAGAGATAATATAAATCTCACCACAAAGCTTGAAACATAAACTAAAGAATAAATAAATCATAAAGTAATACATAAAAAAAAAATGTAGATGTCTATGTTTTAGTTTCAGTTTAAGCTGGACACAACCTAATGGGCATACAATTCCCAGAGTTCCTAGTGTAGAAACTAGAGCTCTGATACCAGATATAATGCCCCACCAGGGAACCCAAGAGAGATTAACCTAGTACATGTCACTATGTGTGCTGAATAATTTTTTTTAAAAGTTAACATAAAAAAAGATACAATCATGCGGAAGCGATTGCCATTTATACACATGTCTTACACTCACATAGATTACATGACTCAAGGGTCCCATGACATTGAATTACTTAGATAAAAACACAACTAACAATATAATAAAAGATTTCATCTGATTAAACATATCAAATACAACTTACATAATCATAATTACAATCCTCATAGACAACCATGAAACCACCATGAACTCACATCCACTGCACATGTCGCAGGGTATGTAGTAATCACACTAAACTACTTAATATTACAATTTCCAGGTTAGGTATCACATGCGATACACTAATACAAGATTACAATAATGAAATTACATAATAAATGATGAAGGAACATAAAGAGCTCATCCGCAAAGAACCATCAAGAACCTGGTACAAGGATGTCAAATCTCAATGGGTAAAGTATCACTACCACCCGTCCGTGTGGAACCACAAAGGTCCACCCCACCTTGTTGAGGAGATAACAACAGATCCCAATCGGATATCCAAAACCAACAAGGCATAACCACTAAGCAAAGGATCATGATAGCTCTCTAAACCGGTGTACTAATCATCATAAAAGGTAAGACTCACTAATCCAGAGGAAACTAACAATTTAGGAAATCTAGCATGTGTAAAGGAAGGTGTCATCATGTAGGTCTACCCTTAAGTTCAGCCAAGATAATCACAATAGATTTCGGCACCCAAGTGACCATACACGGAGCTAATGTCCTCTCATACTAACAAGGCCCACTAACTATGTCAGATACCTCGCAGGGAAACTAACATCTTCTCAAAACCATGTTAGCCTATACTAGCACTCAAGCATGGGTGAGGGCACATGGGTAAAAGCACAATAATCTGTAACCCTTTTACAAAGGAAAAGGACGACAAAATCAAAGTTGTTCAGCTTCAATAGTATAAAAGTGACATTTATGTTTGGAATTTGAAGATGATGTAAACTAATAAAATGTTTTAAAATGGATGAAGTTTATGATTAATATTTTTAATATTTTTTTTGAATAAATTTTGATATTTTTTTTTAATGTTTAAAGATGATTTTTTAGTTGCAGAAACATGCTGAAAATTAGGGGTCTTGTTCCCGCCAAAACATTATATGTAAATAAATATTTTTTCTCCTAATTTCAAAATATGTTATAGATGACATATATAGCTAGTGCATGAAGAAATAAAAATTGGTTTGTGACCTATATTTTCTCTTTTATAAAAATTCAAATTCCAACTCACCTGAAATCGACAGTTTT
>MU227084.1:2015706-2033611 GCA_018584345.1 Thuja plicata
ACATATTTATGTATATATATACATATGTATGTATATATATGTATGTATATATATACATATACATATTTATGTATATATATACATATGTATGTATATATATGTATGTATATATATACATATACATATGTATATGTATATACATATACATATAAATACTACTACTAACTACTATGAAATATTTCATCTTTAGTTTGATTTGATCAAATTTTTCAATTTGTTGTTTCTTCTCTATCTCATTTTGATTTCAATCATGAGGGAGCAGTACCTATCAAACTTGAATCCTTGATTCAGCTTTATCAATCCTATCAATTGCTCCGGTTAGGGAAATGTTGCTTGAAATTCTTATCTTGGACATGTCAATTACCTATTTACAGGGGTGTTGATCTTGTCTTTTTCAAACAACTTATCTTTGTCCTGATGTGTTCCCATCTGTCGATCACACGTCTAGGTTGTTTTATGATCCCAAATAGATCTCACACTTCAACTACATTATTTGATTACATGTGCTCCCATAAAGATCAGACATTAGTCAAAGGGGGGCAAATGTATGCACCCTAAAATGGTCGCCTAGACTATGGGCCCCAATTCTTCAATTTATCAAATGACAAAATAAATTTATCAATTTATCAGATTCCTGAATCAATGCTTTACAACTTTTTAATTCAAATCAATTTTCTTGATTAAATCATAATTAATTCAATTATTTCAATATTTCCTAAGGTTTGATCATTTCATCAATTATCTTATTTAATTAAAAGAAAACAATCCTTTTTTATTAAAAAAATTTATCTTATTTAATTAAAATCCCTTTTTAATTAAACAATCTTATCTTATTTAATTAAAATATCCCTTAATTAGATAATATTATCTTATTTAATTAAAATCTCTCTTAATTAAATAACATTATCTTATTTAATTAAAATCTCCCTTTTAACTAAATAAAATAATCTTATTTAGTTAAAAGAAAATCCCTCTTTTAATCAAATAAATATCAAGTATGAAATCACTATGAAATCGATCTTATTTGGTTTTGTGATTTCATAGTAGTGATTTCATAGTGATTTCATACTTGATCTTTCATATAAAGACTCAAATAAATACTACTAACAAATCATCTTGCATGTTTCCTTGATCAATAGCATGCTAAAATTTGTGCTTGCATTTCACTTTTTTTTATTACAATAGGAACCCACATGCAAGACTTCTAAAATTAACTTTTATTTTGGTATTTTAGGAATGAAAATGATGTTAAGAAACTATGGTCTAGCCCTTTTGGGATGATAAAAAATTCAGAAGCATTTTTGTCATTTTCTTATGTGTTTGAAGTGTCTTTTATATTGTAATCCTAAGAATTATATGAACGTATCCTCTCCCCTTGCCTTGTGGATTTTGGGTGCAAGAGAAACTCATATAATTCTTCTAGTGTGGCTACCTCTAAAGTGCTTTAATAGAGCTAGTGAGAGTGGATTTCCCAACCGGTAATAGGCTAAAGCCAATCCCTTCCAAACCGGTATATAAAAAATGCCATTGTGATTAGTCTCACGGTGGACAGGTGTGAGTTCATTGTGGAAACCAAAATCTCCTCTAGTACCCTAGTGGTGCATTAAAGTACCTACATTGTTAAGGTGAAAGCCTTGATTTGAAAGGATTGGGAGAGCCCCCTTAATTGGGAAATTGATTTGATCATAACCACTTGAACAGATTCCTTGACTAAAAACTTTATTTTAGTGACCAAAAACTCTCTATCTGTTAGCGGGAAGGTCAGAGACTAACTAAGATGTTCCACATTTTCACAGTTCTTAGTAGAGACAACAGTCCTTTGGGAAGTGACTCCCTTGGGATTAGAAGCTTGGTGTTCCTGACAAGTGAGTGCACTACAAGGAGAAGCTCGTGCCTCCAAGATTCTAAGTTGTTTGTTATGAGTAGATGTGGCTGAACTTCGGTTCAAGTGGGAATTCAACATATATTGCCCTGACTTACCTAGGTTGTGGAGTGACTGTTCTATTTACAAAAAAAAAAATTCTTGATGTGTCTTGCATGAGTGAAACATCAAAAATATACACCAAACATCAAGACAAACATCAAAATGATCAACAAATTTGCATTCTTAAGTGTCAAACTGTCAACTTGCCCAATTTGCTATCCTATCATTTTCAATCTTCCTTGGTTGATCCAGATCAGATTAGGCCACTTACCCCACTGTTAGAAGCTTGTTTACACTTTGGATTCTTGCATTTTGACCTCTTGAAATAGTGACCTTTTATTTCACAAGTGACCTTACTTGGAGTTTGTGAGCTACAAATTGTCCTTGTTGAGAAGTTAAACCTTTAGATTCTTTGATAACACACTTGGAGAGTTTTGGTAATCTCTTGTCAATCCACTTTCATACAAATTCAAATTTAATCAATATAACTTAGGTAAATAATACTCCTGATCCATATGTGTTAGGGTATTTACCTATTTAGTGGGCACCTCTATGGCAGTGTTGGTTTACACCCCTTACAAAATTCTATCTTATCACCTCTCTTTTGGAAAAGTGAATACCTTTACTATCCTTGTTTGGTACCAACGTTTCTTAGGGTCATCCTATCAGGTAGTACCTTTTCTTTCATTCCAGTTACAAAAATATATCAAGTAGATCAAGGAAAGTGACCTCAAGTAGTATTTAATTAATTACCCTTAGTTCAAACTCACCAAAAATGTAAGGGAAAAGAACCCATATTTGATCAATCACCTGGGAATAAATCAGAAGTTTGGTTTTATTCCAAGAGTCACCTTAGTGAGTTGGGTACACCCTTAGCATATTCTCACTCGGATATGGATATGAGTTACACAATGACTCAATGAGAGAGGGAAGACATGGATAAATTCCTTGATGAAATATTTGCAAAACATAGAGATACCATTTTGTTTGGCGGTTCCTCTCATGAAAATTAACTGGCTTCACCCCTTATGTCAACTAGATATGTATATGCACACCAAAAGGCTGAGAGGGGTAAGAGGCAAGCCTATCAAGATAAGAAATCACAATAGGAAAAATGAGATGAGGAAATTTATGACACTCGCGTAAATGTAGCATACACCAATAATTTGTTTTGACATTCAAGACCAAGTTCACTGCTCAAAATATCTTCAAGATACACAAGTGAAAGACTTAAGAGAATTAATCATAAAAAGAAAGCCTTCCTAGATAAACAAGCTAAAAATGAAGATCAATTTAGACTCCTAGAGTTGGAGAGACAAACCTTGTTGGAAATAGAAAAGAAATCCATCCAGGAGGAGCAAGATAGATTCTTGGCTCAAAAACATAATGACCAATTTTATAACATGTGTGTTGGTGGTGGAAACAACTCTCCTCCATCCACTCCTCCTGAGACTCCAAGAAGTGGAAGATGTTCAAGGATGCCATCACAATCTAGCCCTAGAGGAATAATGGCTTCAAGACATGATAATTATAGGAGTTGGACACCTCCTAGGAACTCAAAACAACCTGCACAATGTGCTCATCATAGTTCACAATATGGGGGTAGTAACTTGAGTTTTGACCTCACCTCCCAAGACTTTATGAAAATGCAACAAGAACCACTCTTCCAGAATTATGTGGAGAAATATTTAGAGCAAAACAAAGACAAGTTCCTAGAGAGTTTAATCAACAAGGGTGCTAGAGTCCCCTACAACTTTGATGTGGAAAAAAAGATTATGAAGCAAGGTCCATCTCAAGAATATGAGATCAAACAAATTAAGAGCATGACAGAAAATATGTTAGCACCCAAGAATTCATTCTCACTTGACTCAATTTTTCCTAATCCTTTTGAAAAAAGTGTTAACATGAAAGAATTCCCTAGAAAGGTTGAGATCCCTCAATATGACAAGTATGGTGGGAATGGGGATCCACATGATCACGTGCATCAATTTTATACCACAAGTTTTGAGTTCCATCGAGATGACTTGTACCTCATGAGATTGTTCCTAAGGATTCTTAAGGGTCAAGCGATGGAATGGTTCACCAACATAGCTCCTCCCATCAAGACTTTCAAAGAGCTTGTCCACATATTTGTTCAACACTTTGCGTACAAAATTTCAAGATCTATCACCATGTTAGATTTATGTAACTTAAAGAAAAATCAAGGGGAATCCTTTGTTACTTTCTTGGAAAGGTGGAGATGACAATGCTCTCACTACTCTAGAACCATTTCTAAAAATGAAAATATTGACATCCTCGGTAGCAACTTGGTTCCCGAAATGCAGTATGAAGTTAGGAAGATGGTTTTGGATTCCTTTGACACTATGGTTGAAACCACATGTAGGATTGAGGATGTTTTGAAATAACAAGGAATTTTGACCAAACATGGAAACACCAACAACAACAATGGTCAAAATAACAACAAACCTAACAAGGATAAAGGAAAGAACTCACACTAGAATAAGAACAAACAAATGGTTAATGATGGAGTTGTGGACTCCTCCCAACCCAAAGATCAAACTATGCTTGACTTGTCTAGTGATGTTCACGCGATGAAACTCAATGCATCTCATCAATAAGAGAGCAAGCTGAGATACCAAGATAGGCCTAAGAAAGAAATACATCAATTTTCAAAGCTTAGTGATTCATATAAGGATGTATTGAAAACACTTATTGCCAACAACCTTACACATCCTCAAGATCCCGTGAAACATTATATACCTGATGTTAAACCACATTGGTGGGATGAGAAAGCCTTTTGGAAGTTTCACAATGGTATTGGACATGATATTGAGAACTGCTAGAAACTCAAGCATATTATTCAAGATCTCATTGAGAATGGAAAACTTAAGAGAGATGGATTGAACACCAATGTTTATCATAAGGCATTCAAAGAACCAATGCCTAAGTAAGAGAAGGGGGAAACCTCTAAAGCTAAGAATGGCAAGGCATAGATCAATTACACTTACACGGATGTGGAGAATACTATCAACATGCTTGAATTTGTAGAAGGAAATGTCAATATGATGAGGGGTAACGATCCCTATGGTTATGATCTAGACATGGACTCTCCTCCTATCTTTGATGAAGAACCCATCATGGTGCTAAGGGGTCCTAACTCTAGAGTGTCCTCGCAAGCCCTCAATGCTGTCACATGAAGTCAAGGTTCCATTTTCATTAGAGGACCCAATTCGAGTCAATCAAATAAACCTAAGAAAGTGGCATCCAAGAATGTCACCTCAAAACCAACAGTTAATCCTAAGTCAAGATATAGTCTTGTTGATCAGTCGCAAAGAACCCTGGCTCATATTTTGATCTTTGAGCTCTTAGAGTTATCCTTGAGACACAAGCAAGTCCTTGAGGATGCTTTGCATATGAAAAACATCCCCAACAAATTAGATGTTGATCAATTCCAGAACATGGTTAACCACATTGCTAGCCCTCATTCCCTTACTTTTTCAGAGGATGGTGATAAAGCTTTGAGCCACCCACACAATCTTTCTCTTCATATTGAGGTCGTGATCCACAAAACCTATGTTAGGCATGTGTTGATAGATGGGGGTGTTGGGCTTAATATTTGTTCCTTTAGTATTTTTAAAGAGTTGGGTTATTCTGAAAAAGTCATAGATACCAGGCAAAGGATCACCATCAAAGCCTATGATGAGGCGGAAAGAAGTTCCAAGGGGTTGGTCGTCCTTCCTGTTAGGATTGGCCCTATTGAAAAAGACATTTTATTTCAAATAGTTTATGCTGGCCCCCTTGCGTATAATATCTTACTTGGTAGATCATGGAGCCATGATATGCAAGCGGTGTCATTTACCTATCATTAGTGTATTAAGTTCCCTTACAATGGAATAGAGATTTTTATACCTAGGGATAACAATTTATTTGTTAACTCAATTTCAGCAGCAACTCATGTTCCCCTCAATAGGGAAGCATAAGACTTCAATGCGACCTTAGGTGAATGTAAAGACAAGCTCAAGTCAGTAGACCTTGGCATGGGGGGATATCATCTCAACTCCCTCACAACATTACCAGTCCCACCTCGGTCTTATGGAAAGCCTTCACAAGAAAAGAGACCCTCCTCTTAATCTATGACTTTATTTGGCATGTTTGAAGAGTCCTCAATGCCTATTCAAGATGAGAAAGAAGAGATATTTGTTAGAGATTGGATCTATAGAGAAGAGAAACATATGCACAATGAGAAATTCTATCCCTCTCCTAAAGATTATGGATGAGGGTATACTTTTATCACATAGATGGGCTATCCCAGATATGGCCCTCTTAATCATAGATTGGATGCTAGAGCCGAACCTCTTGATCATCCTCTTTTTGGACGCAATTCTAAGAAGTTGGTTGGCCTAGTCTTTGCAAATCATAACAAGCACACTACTCCTATCCTTAATAAGTCAGATAATGAAGATGAACTATAATAAGTACCTAGTTTGACAAATTAGGAAGACATGTGTGAAGATTGGGTCCCCTCCACTAAAATCCTTTGGGGAGATTCAAATATTCTGGTTTCTCATGTGTTGGTTGAAACTTTAGAATAAGAACCAGATGTAGAAGATCCTTTCAAAGAATGTCAATGAAAGAATCTTGTTTTTTTAATAGAAAGAGAAGGTGCTACTCTTGATGACACTAGACCTTCCACATCACGATGTTCCAAGCCTTCATGGTGTAAAAATCCTAGTCATAGTTCACACACAAGTTCATATGAGTATGAATAGGACTCCTTCTCAGATCCTTCCATAGTTGAAATGGATGTTGATGTCATCCAAACTTATAGTTCTCAACCTGAGGTAGTCGACGAGTTACCTATAGGATTAGAGGATTTGAACCCACGTGTTGCCTTACTGGATGATTCTTCCCTTGTTACGACGAATCCTAATTTGGTTAGCTTAGAAGGATATTGGATGGACTCGTTGACTTACCCCTTGTTCATCTTGACCTCATTGATTGGTCCCAACCCTATCAAGAACCTAAGCTCTTAACATTCCAAAATGATTATGAGATAGCTTGTTACCTAGATGTCATTGAACCCGTAGTCTCTTCCACCAGAAGACCAGCTACCAGCATGATAGAGCCAGACATCAAGTACCTTAGTCACAAAATAAAAAGAAAAGAAAATCAAAAGTATAGGAGTTCTGATGGTGAAAACCACTATGTAGTGGTGTCAGAGCCAAAAAAAAGTAAAAAATAAATGACATATCCAAGGGTGAAAACCTCTCTAAGGCACCTAATGATGAGGTACTTGATTGTCTCCCTAGATACTTTCAAGATAGATATTCACTTCTTATTGAACCAGGTGTGTTGTTTTTTTCTCCTCATGGGTAAAAAATTCCTAAGTCTTACAAGTTATTATTCCCATGTACAAACGACATTGATGAATATGAAGCTTTCAAAAATGGACTTAAGATTGCCATAGAATGGAGAATCACAGAGCTACACATCTATGGGGATTCACAACTGATAATCAACCAAGTTAATGATGAATATCAAACAAAAAATGAGAAATTTGTACCTAACAATAAAATGGTTGATTCCTTGAAATGATACTTCACATTTGTCATGTTTCAACAAATCCCTAGAGCACAAAACAAAGTAGCTGACACTATGGCTACACTTGCTTCACTCCTTCAGTTAGAGAAACATGAATCCAAATTTGAATTCCCGGTGGAAGAGCTACATCACCCTATCTATGACTCCCAAGAAAGCCATGTCATTTGTACCCTCATTGGTCATGAGTCATCCCATTATGGTGCCATTTACTCATACCTTCGTGATGGCATTATACCTAAAACCTTTAATCAATCTGAATACAGAAACCTTACCCAAAATGCCTATCACAATTCCCTTATCTCTGGTGATTTGTATAGGAGGGGTGTAGATGGAACACTTCTTAGATGCTTAGAAAAGGAAGAATTTGATGAAGCGTTAGTTGACATCCACAAGGGAATCTGTGGGGGATATTCCAATGGTCATTCCATGGGCCGAAGGTTTCTTAGGGTGGGGTACTATTAGCCTATGATGCAGATTGATGTAGTAGCTTTGCAAAATCATGTGAAAAGTGTCAAAAACATGGTAACCTGATACATGCGCCAAAAATGTGTGCTAAAACTGTGACACACCTATATGAGTCATTATATCCAAGATTGCTCATGAATGAGGTCTCAAATGGAAACTCATAGCTCCCTATTCATGGAGTGCAAGGGTTTTTAATGGACGCCCTCAATTTAGACTTAGTTATGCCAATGCAATTACACCATGAAATGAGAGATTTAAAGAGGAAAAGAAAGAGTGCTAGTCTCCATGGTCACCAAATATGCATGCAAATGCAAATGAAAACTATTCTATATGATAAAAATGCATGGAAGGAAACTTATTTATATGATAACACTACATGAAAGGAAATATGCAAGATTAATCTATGAAAGGAAATATGAATCTAAATTAACATGAATCTACTCTAAATGGGTTGTCATGGATGCATGAGAGAAGAAGACAAGAATAAGAAGTTGCACATTTCAATCTTAAATGCTCAAACTCTCCCCCAAAATCGCTCTCCAAACCTGCAGCATAGTAATAGCATAAAAGTGTATATAAAATGAGAAGGAGAGGTTTCCTTTTAAAGAGCAATGGATGGTAGAAATCAAGAGGTAAAAAGAAATGAGCAATGGTGGAGATTAAATCTTGGTTGATCCATGTGCTCATATCTTCAAAAGGAAAAATCAAAGGCTATGATTAAGAGGCAAAAAGCCCACCACTTAGGAATATGTGTGAAGAAAAATGAGCTTTTATTTATTTTTATTTAATTTATTTCCTTTTTCAACACAAAGAGGGATTTAAGTGGGGGTTTTATTTATTTAATTACAAGAGGGATTTTCTTTTAAATAAATAAGATTATTTTATTTAATTAAAAGGGAGATTTAAATTAAATAAGATAATATTATTTAATTAAGCGAGATTTTAATTAAATAAGATAATATTATTTAATTAAGGGAGATTTTAATTAAATAAGATAACATTATTTAATTAAAAAGAGATTTTAATTAAATAAGATTATTTTATTTAATAAAAAGGGATTTTTTTCTTTTAATTAAATAAGATAATTGATGAAATGATCAAACCGTAGGAAATATTGAAATAATTGAATTAATTACAATTTAATCAAGGAAATTGATTTGAATTAAAAATTTGCAAAGTATTGATTCAAGAATTTGATAAATTGATTTCGTCATTTGATAAATTAAAGAATGGGGGCCCATAGTCTAGGTGACCATTTTAGGTTGCAAACAATTACTGCTCTCATTTCTTGAATTGCAGATACTCTAATAGCATAAAGAGGCAGTAAGGTTCTTAGAATTTTACTTACCATTGTTTCTTCTTTAAGAACACCTCCTACTCCTTGGATAGCATTAAGAACCTCTTTGATTCTTCCACTGTACTGAGTGATATGTTCTTATTCTTTCATTCTTAGGTCATAAAACGTTCCTCTTAGGCTTTCATCTTTAGCTCTCAGAACATTTTTATCTCCTCCATGTACTAGCTTGAGTTTGTCCCACATTTGCTTTGCAATGGAGCATGATTTGAAAATTCAAATTCAAAATCAGAGAGTGAAGAAGCAAGTTCTATCATCATAGAATTGTGTTCATGTTTCTCTCTCAATTGATCAACTGTCTAAGGTCCACTAGGTAACACAAATTCAGTCTCCAAGTACTATGTGACATCATTCACATTACCTGATAGGTAGAGTCTTATCCTACTTTTCCATGATGCAAATTTGTCTTTGTTCAACTTAGGAACATCCCTTTTACTCATATTATGATCTTTAGCTTAGGTCGTTAAACCTTCCTTACAAGCACACAAGCTCTGATACCAATTGTTAGAATAACTAAGAGGGGGTTGAATCAGTGGCCTCAAAAATTAATCCAATAATCCAACCAAAACTTACATCATTAATATAATACCTCTATTTATCTTTAGTCCTACAAGATGTATGCCTTGTGTGAATCTAACATATATATACTACTCAGAGAATATACTATTTATCCTTTTCTTAAGCTTTACCGAATATCATTTTATCTTATCCTAGCCTTTACTGAATATCAGTAAATAAGTTAGTGTTTACCGATCAATTCTCTTTTATTAATGTGTAAAGAAAAACATCAAAGCAATGAACCATATACACATTTGACACATGGATTTTGAATGTGGAAACCCTATTAAGGTAGAACCTACTTGGGACTGGTAACCCAAAATTTTCACTCTTCTGAAGTGGGCTCGGTGAAGAGCCAACCCTGTTAAAGGTTACAAACACACTGTTAAGTGCGACCTTGTTAGAGGATTTAAAACTAATAGTTTATCACTTGACCTAGCATTCACTATGTTGTCAACATAAAAAAACTATTGATACTCCTTGGGATGTATCTAAATATATAAATGATGGTTAAATCCTACTCAATTAAGAGATTTTCTCAATCAATGGTTAAACTAAAACAATAAATGATCTGTTCATAAATACAACTTAATCTTGTAGATGTTCAGATCTATTGTAAGTCCATAATACCTCTTTTGATCAATGTTCTCTTCAATTCCTTCTCTCCACTTCTTTCTACTCGGTGAATGTTGTTGCTTCTCTATTTCTCAGTATCTTTAGAATTCTTAGCTCTGTTCTTCAGCGCGTATGATTAAATATGCATGAAGACTTCTATCTTCACTAGAATTATACTTGGCATTCCTCTCTTTCATAATCAATTATTTGTCTCTCTATAGATATTATTCCACCTTTTCATCTCCTTTTCTTTCTTGTTCTTGGCGTAGATTTTTTCTTGATCCGTAAGTCTCGCCATGCATTTTCTTTAATATTTAAAGCCTTGCTTTAGTTTTATCCCGTAGATTTCTCCTTGAGAACTAGAAATAAAACTAGCTTTAAATATCCAGTTCAAGAAGTCCATGGAAACAAAGTAATCAATCAGTTAAATCTATCTTTAGTTCCTAACAGCTAAGTGATTTGTCATTTTCCTAACTCCAGTTCTAATTGGTGATCAACTCCTAATTTTCTCGGCCAATGACTCCATTTGTCATCTGGAATCAATACTATCCATTGGTGTTGTTCGTCAGGTAACATTGTGAACTACTAAGGCTTCACTATAGTTATTATTGGGGTTGTTGTGCTTGGTATACACTATGACTACTCAAGGTTCTCTGTCCATTGGTGTGCACTATCTGATGGTGTTTGATGTCACTTAGTGTACACTGGCTTTTTATGTTTCCTGATAACATAAAATTTATCTCTTTGGCTTCTTGAAGTCTGACAATATGTATATGACCAATCAGATTATATTAAGTTGACATTAATGACAATACAATATATTAACTGATTTAATGTCTTTCATTTACTTTCTGCAGCTTGGTGATCTTCAACTTTGTCATCTTTAGTTATAGTGTATATATATATATATATATATATATATATATATATATATATATATCGACACACACACACACATACATATACATATTGGTGCAGAGTACCTCATGAAGACTAGGGTCACTCGGTTGATAATTAGCCCTATAATGAACATCATGAAGGATACAAAAATAAGGATCTCTAAGATTTCTTTGAGATGGAAATGTGATCCATAAGATCATAGCACTTTTGTAAGTGAGTTAATAAATTCATTTTGTTAATGTTGTTAGAAAGTCCCTAGAATGGAAAAATAGCCAATAAGGACTAATTTAAAGGCTTGAGAGGATAAATTTAGGAATATAAGGATTTTTAGAGGTCATTAAAATATCATTGTCTAATGTCTTTAGAGTCATTTGAGTCTAGTTGTTGAGTTGACAGCTTAGTGTCAGCTTTACACCATTTTTATGCATTATAGTGGCAACATTATAGGAATGGTAGTTGGAATTGTTTGTAGTCGGTTCGAATAGGTGGGAATTGGTTATTGAAATTAAATGTAGTCTTTTAAGGATATAGAAGACCGATAAAAAAAATAGAGGAGGAGAATGCAATGTGGGCATTCAACTGTGCACGGTTTGCACATAAATATTGTAATTAGGGAGTAAACCTTAATATATTTTGTTGTTTCTATGGATGTTTTGGGTAGTAAATGTCATGCATGGTGAAGGAATCATTTTTTCAATTATTTTATGTTGATATGAATAATTTTTAAGTTTTTTAGGTGGTGTTCTTGCTGACTACACTAAGGCAGTGAGATTTCTTGCATATATTTCTTGTTTCCATCATATGGACAGAGTTCTAAATGCTCCTTGTACTTTTGTGTTTTGAGGAAGGTGAATTTATTATATCTTGTTTATGTATAACAACCATTTTGTGCAAGAGATAAGTGAAGAGTATGATATACATCCAAAAATAGTGAGTTTGTACTTTGGAAAAGCGCAATAATAGTGTCAACTATCTGAGAAACAAAGACCCTCAAGGCGAGGCTAATATCTTTCGACCCAACCATAGGATCTTTCACATCTTTGAGATTTTTTTAGGGATCCTAATTGTGCCCATGCTCAATGGTGAGATCGAGAAGGTTTGGTTTGAGTCAAAAGTTATACCTCTCTATGTACGGGTATATCAAAGAAGACAGAAAGAAGGTATATTTTGAGTATTTATTTCCAAGATTGTATTTATGGATGAATGGAAGCATGGAATGTTTTGGAAGAACTTAATTTTTAGTTGCGATAAGCTTTTTAGGACCCTTAGGTGGTTTGGGAATCATAATTTAAGCATGGAACCTTGTTCAAGCACTTGAATGGTGTGAAGTGAAGTGGAGGTGAAAGCTAGTGTTGTGACCCTAGACTGGTCATATCAATGGATTGGATCATAGTATGGATCTTGGTTGAGGGTACCTTTGAGAGACCTTGAAATCTTTTGGAATATTCTAATGAGAATCTTGAAACTCACCAACTTGACTCACATCAAATTGGTATCAAAGAAAGGGATTAGATCCTTTGATAGGAAAGGTAGTAAGCATGTACCTAACAAGTATAAAGAGGGTAATCTATGAGGCATACAAAGCCTTTAAATATTCTCACATAAAGAAACAAGAATTAGAGACCAAGAAAAAGGAAGAAGCAAGAAAGAAGGAAGAAGCAAGAAAACAAGCCATAGAATAGATCAACACACTAAAGGAAAAGCTAGAGGCCAATGAAGCCAAGATAATGGAAACTCAGAGAAAGATCCATGAAATCATAGACCAAGAAAAGAGAGATGAGTTCTTGAACACACAGAACCCAGACAACCAAAAACTTTTATTGAGGAGAAGATTCCCGATGTTGCTAAGGTTATTAGTACCAAATCAGTTATGATACATCCAGATGCTTTGGAGAAGAATTATCTTGAAGAGGCAGGTTAAGATGAGGATTAGATAGAGTTCCTAGTTGAAGACAAAGTGTACAGTTTTCCATTGGAAGGAAAAGAGGAGCAATCAGATCTGACATCAAAGACTAAGCAAAAAATGGTAGTGGATGAATCTCCTGGTGCAAGGGGTCATGAAGATAGTGGGAAGAAGTTTGCAGAGGATGTTTTTTTAAAGTAGCAGGGCTGTGAGTCATGACAATGACAATAAGACTCAAGTTGGGACAGTCATATACCCTATAGAGGATTCAAAAAAACAAGACATATCACATAAAAAAGTGGTGGACCTGTAGACACCTCAATTTGGTCAGGTGTATTTTAATCAATCAAAAGGAAATTTTATCAAATTAAATGGATTAATTCAATCAAAAGGGACTAAATTACATCAAATCATAGGATTAAATAATAAATATATAAATTAATTAAATATAAGCCTAAAAGTGATAAATCAAAGCTATATAATTGATTTAATCAATTAATTATATAGTTTAAATCAAAAATCAAAATCAACCTATTCCCTTACAAGGCTATTTTAATTAATTAATTGAATTTATTAAATCCTTATTATTTTCACCAAAGGAGACAAGAATTCAAAGAACCAATGAGAATCAATCATTGAAAGCACATGGATCACTCCAAACTTTGCAATCTTGATCACTCATTTTAATCTTTAAAATTCTTACCACTCAATTTGTCTCTTTGTCCAAACCTTTGAGACCACCATTTAAATGGTCTCTCCATTTGATGCCATTTGAAATCCTTTAACTCAACCACTCTTTGATCATGGTCAACTTAACTCTACCCCCTACCCTTGGGAAATCCTATAAATACCAAGAATTTTCAAAGCATTAAGAATCCTAGACAGTCATGAGCAATTACTTTTACACTATAGAGAATTTTATCAAGAGCATAACATTTGAGATCAATTTGAGAGCATAATTTAAGTAATTGAGAGCATAATTGAATGAATTGCATTACAATTTGAGAGTTTTTTGCTAGATTAGGCATCATCATAAATCAATTCTCGTTCTAGGAATGTCACTAATGGAGATTAAGGCTTAGAGCTTTATTAGCATGCTTAGTTAGAGAGCCATGGAATGCTAAATGTTATTTTGTCAATTCTTTGAATTAAATTGCACTTTTGTTTCCATAGAATTGATAGATTGCACCTTAATTTCATGAAGGTATAGTTTATATAGATAGAAATGGCACCCACCGTGGGGATTTATGCCTCTAATCTCCATTTTTCATCCATTTTTGCATGTTTTGTATATTTTCTTGTCAATTTTGCAGGTTACAGGCAAAGTGACACATATGAGATAAATGTTTATGCATACAAACAATAAATCCATGTGTAAAATTACTTTATTCACCACATAGAGAAGAAAAGCGATGCCTATCAGACAAATCATCACGCGTACAAAGAGTGAAATCACACCTACAAATTTTCAAAGGCCACGCACAATATTTTTTGTTGTGTTTTCACACATTTGCATGCTATTTTACATTTGTCAAGGTTTAAAGTTTTGCGTAGTAACTTTTCAAATAAAACATAGATTATTTTAAAGTGTCGTGTAGATACCAGTAAAGTATTGTGTATTAGCTGTTAAATGACCCATAGTACTTTCTCTGGTTTTCAATTTGCAGCCTGTTAAAAATAAGAATATTAATTCTCTATGTTATATGATTTGCGCATGAATACACATACAAAAGTACAAAATCTAGAACAAAGAATCCACAAGGATAGCAAAGAGGTAAGAATTCTCAACAAACATGCAAAGGAACTTCACAACTAGTCCATTTTGAATAATCTAGAAGAGGAAGAGAAATTGTATGAACATTTTGTCAATATTGTCAAAGCTTACAAAATTAAGTTTCCTTCATTGAATTAACACTAAAATTGATGGGATCTTTAATAATATTTTTCAAATTTAAAAGAGATCTTTCAATTTTTGCTATTTTCAATTTTCCTTGTTTTCCCTAATTGTATTGGTTTTGTTGACTAACTTGTTGGAGGAGATAGAGAGGGAAAGATCACCACTAGGTGAGTTAAAAATCAAAGAAAAATCCTAAAAAATGCACCTAGCCTTTGCTAGCTACATGGAAAAGGTATTTTTCTAGACAGGTTTGCACTTAATTAAATTGTGGCAATTGCAATTTTCAAATCTATATAATTAGAGCCTATATGCTCTCAACTTTTCAAAGTTGATCAAAAAGCCAAAAGTGTTGGATTTGAGTGATAGAAAGAAAGGTGGTAATGAACCAAACATTTCATTTCTAAAAATATCCTTATCAAGGGGTTCAAAACTTATATGTATGAAGTGTTTGGAATTAAGAAAAGTAGTAGGGATATGCTCTTCACTCTTCGAGTGAATCAAATTCCCCAACCTACTTGAATTACTTCATTATTTTTTTCCATATGAACACCATAGAGCTTTAGAGGGTCTACCTCCTGAGAATAGACTTACAAGGACAGTGAGAGGGAATGACCCAAGTGGGAGACAATCACTTTAGCCTTGATGACATCCGACCCACTATAATATAAATGCATTCATCCTTAAAAGGATCAAGTGACAAATAAGTGCTAAGAATCTTCACCTCCCCTGGTATATCTCTGGGATTGCAAAAATTTGTCTTTATGAATGTGGGAGGCCCTTTTCATGAGGTTTTAAGAGACTTTTCAATTTTTTCAATGGATTTACATTTGCAAACCTGGATAAAGTATAAAACCTAGCTTTTAAAACCATGATTAAGAGCCAAAATTGACTTTAGGTAACTTTCTTGGAAGATCTTCTTGTTTTGACCCATTATAACGCCTGAGAACATACACGTTATGTTTTTAAAGGTATAGAAATAATTTTTCTATGTGTGTTGTGGTTTTTCCTAAAATTTTCAAACAAGAAATCATCCTGGACATCTGATCACAAACATTAAATTTTTAAAATTCATCAAAAATAGTGATAGATAAACTTTACATGTTTAAGGGACACGTAAAAGAGTTCTTCTCACACATGTCAACATTTATGTGCCACCTACAACAACTAATGAGGTGCGTACTAAGTTTTATTGTGCACGTAGTCACTCTCCAAGTGTCACGTACAGTAGTGAAGTGTCATGTGCTAAAAGTTAAGCGCCACATACTATATCCTAAAGCTACACGTAACAAATTTCTAGTAAGCGTTTAAGAAACAATAAAGTCTCACATACCATCAAGAAAAGTCACACATACATACTGAGATAGAGGAACAGAGGGAATTTCCCGAAGGTTTGAAAAAAATTGAATTACATATTGGGATACCCATTTGGACATTCTACATGTTTATAACATTACATTGATCAGAATCCATCGTATTTAGAGAATTCAAAAATATCATTTAAGGGATTGATCAAAAGGGGATAAAAGCCAATAAATCAGTGATTTATGTTCATGCTTGCTTTCACCCGATCCCACTAAATAAATTATACCTTGCAATTAAATGATACCTATCTAAGGAAAGAGATTCCCTTTCCAAGTTATACCTTTACCTCTTCATCACAAACAATCAAACCAAAAAAAGAGGTAGAACCAAATAGGACAGCTTTTCCTTTTGGAAATATAGATCTTGACCTCATTAACCTCACCAATGAGGACAACACTAACAATACAAATAATGGAAATGGTGAGGTTAATTACAATAGGGATAATGGAATAGGAATTGACCCTAATAACCAAGGGGTAGATAATAACAATGGAGGCAACAATGACCATAATGACGAAGAGGCTACCAAAGAAAAATTCAATGAAGTGATACAAATCTCATCCTTCATGAAATTCATGGAGAAATATTTGGAAAGAGATAGAGAAAAATACTTCCTAGACCTAGCACAAGCGTAAAAAAAACTCCCTCATAATTATGATGTCGATAAATTAAAAAAAAAAAAGATGAGACCAACCCTATTGTCATCATGAACAAGAAATTTAAACTATTTCAAATGTAGTTGGAAAACATGAAGCAAATGAGGGATCCTAAACCATTTTCTATCAAAGCATTATGTCCATTTTCTATCGAAGCATTATGTCACACTTTAACAAAGGAAGAGGACTATGACATGCAAAACTGTTGAACTTTAACGACATAAAAGTGACATTTGTGTTTAGAATTTGAAAATGATGTAAACTAATGAAATGTGTAAAATTGGATCTAGTTTATGCCTATAATTTTTTTAAATTTTTTTGAATAAGTATTGACCTACTTTTTTAATTTTTGAAGTCCATTTTTTAATTGCTCAAAAGATGCTGAAAATGTAAGGTCTAGTTCCCTCCACATTAATATATGCAAATAATCGTTTTTTCTTCTGATTTCATAATATGTTTTAGATGACATGTACAACTAGTGCATAAAAAAAGAAAGATTGGTTTTTGATATATATTTTGTCTGTTATAACTATTCAAAGTTGGAATTACCCGAAATTAATAGTTTTTTTCTCCCTCCACATTTGCCCTAGCAAATTTAAACCAAATACAAAAAAAATTACATATTCTTGAAGAGGACTCTCTCCTCTAGTGTTACATATAAGTTGTAAAT
>MU227084.1:2041365-2058649 GCA_018584345.1 Thuja plicata
TAACTAAAAAATAAATTTAAATCTACATTAAACAATATTTTATATTTTCTAAAATTATAAATAACAAAATAAAAACAAAAAAACATCAAATAATAGTAAAATTACATTAATTTAACATAACAAAATTTAAAAACATTGAAAAAACATTATAAAAAAAAAATTCCTACCTATTTTCGGCCGAAGTACTCCTATTCTGCTCCTCAAATCGTGTAAGGTGCTCAGTGCAAATGAGCCGCTCTAACCAAATTTTGGGGTTTATATAGATTTTATGGGTTCCAGCCGAACCTGGTCCGGCCGGACCTATTTCGGCCAAACCGGTTTTAGCAGAACCCTTCTGCCACATCGATGCCACATGGCACAACGTGTGTGCCACGTATGTCTGGCCGAAACTAGTCCTGCCAAAATGTGTCCGGCCGAAACAGGTCTGACCAAAACATGTCAAATGGTCCCCAAGTGTGACACAGTTCCGTACTTTGTAATCCAAGTAATGTCATTTTTCCTAAGTATGATAAATATGAAGGAGCATCCGATCCCCAAGATCACTTAAGGTAATTTTGTTCTTTGAGCTTGGATTTCATCCATAATACAATGTATTTAATGAGGTTATTTCCAAGAATCCTTGGAGGAATGGCAATGGAGTGGCTTTCCAAACTACCCTCTGGTATTTCCACTTTTAAGGAATTGGCTTCCAAATTTGTGATAGACTATTCTTATAATACTAAACATGAAGTCACAATGATCAATTTATGGAACACCAAAAAATGTGAGGGAGAAGGATTCTTTCTTTTCCTACAAAGATGGAGAGCGGTATTTTTTAGATACCCTAGAAGCATGCCTAAAAAGGTAAAGATGGACATCTTCATCAACATCTTGAATACCGAAATGAACTATCAGTTAAGGTTATAGTGCCTGAGTTCTTTCCAAGACTTGATTGAGAATGGAGTTACTACAGAGGAAGTATTATTGAAAAGTTGAGAACCCAAACTCTACAAGGAGAACAAGAATACCAATAATAATACTTCCAACAACAACAATAATAGGGCTCCTCCTAACAACAACCGATTTTGGATGAAGAATAATAACAAGGGTGTGGTTAATGATGGATTTGTGGAATTAAATAACTTAAAGGCCACTTCATTTAATCTCGCAAGAGGATCCAATCATGATAATAAGGTAAATCAAGCACCAAAATTTCCCTTCAACAACAACAAAAACAACAACAACAAAAAATTTGGGAATAATCAAGAGGCTAACAAGCCTAAACCCTTCTTTGCTCCATCTCCTAGAAGGAAGTTCACACTTATGGGTGAACCACTTGAAAATGCATTGAGAACCCTCATTGTGAATAAGATTATTGACTTACCTAGGGCTCAACCCTATGAACCACAAGTGAAACCCTCATGATGGAGTCAGTCATATCATTGTGAATAGCATAGAAATTGAGGACATAACACAAATGATTGCATGCACTTAAAACATGTGGTGCAAGACCTTATTGATAATTTTGTGATTAAATTAGAAGGACCTCAAAACAATTAAGATCACATGACATTCAAAACCTCTTTCTTCAAACATGAGAAAGGATAATCTTCAAATGATAACAAAAATGAAGGTAAAAATGGAAATAACTCAAGAGGTAATAACTAAGTTAACTTTACCCAAAGTTATGATAATACTATTAATACCCTATCCGAACATGATACTAATATCAATGTTGTGGTGGTAAACGAATAACCTAACAAAGAGACCTATAATGTTGTTACTAGGGGATAAGTAGAAATAATCACCCTTCAAGGAAGTACCCCTAGAAATTTTGGTCCTACACAAGCAACTACTTTGGCTAAAAAATCATCTTCTTCAACAAGGCCTTATAGTCTAGTGGATCAACTACAAAAGACTCAAGCTCAAATTTTCATTTTGGAGCTATTGAAACTTTCTCCCAATCATAAAGAAATCTTAGAGAAAGCTCTTGTGGAAACTACCATTCCTAAAAACTTGGAAGAAGAATGGTTTTCAAACATGGCAAGTCATCTTATAGCACCTCATTGCTTATCATTTTTAGAGAAAGATGACATGTCCATAAACCATCCTCAAAATTTCTCATTGAATATAGAGTTTTTGATTCAAAAACACCACGTTAAAAGAGTCCTCATTGATAGAGGATCCGGTTTAAACATTTGTACCTTGAACCTATTCAAATCTTTAATTATCTGAGTCATCTATTGATCCCAAGAAACATATTACTATAAAATATTATGATGAAGAGGAGAGATATTCTAAAGGAATGGTGGTTTTTCCCATTCAAGTGGGTCCAATCAAGAAAGATACCATTTTTCAATTCCTTGACATGAAATTAACTTATAATATTTTATTGGGAAGGCCATGAATTCATGAAATACAAGTGGTGCCTTTGACCTATCACTAATGTATCAAGTTTCCAAACATGGGTGAAGAAATATCTATTTGAGGAGATTCAAATCCATTGCAATATTGCAATATGGTGAAACCTCTTCATGAGCTATTTATTCTACATAATAGATGAGTTATTCATAGTGTCATCGTTGAAGAAACAAAAGAAGAAGGTCCTAATCTGACATTAAATGCTACTTCTACTTCAAGTCCTAATGAAACTAACTTACCTACATCAACTAAAGGAAAAGAGAAAGTTAGTTTTGAGGGTCAAAGTTCTAATGATTCTTCTCATGACAAAGAGGTATATTTTATTCATACCTATGCTACTATACCTAATGCAAACAATCAAGCCAATATGGATCAAGGGTCGAGTTCTACACATGTGCCAATTGTTTCTCAAGAATCAAATGTAGGACAAGTATCTAGTGAAAATCAATGGATAGGTGAACCATGGGTACCTTCATGGGGAGATTCAAATCCTAGAATGAATCCACACCTATTTTTTTCCATGGAAATCCACTAGGATTCTAGTGAAGATAATTTTTATCTGACTTCTATGGAACACCTCGAATGAGCACATGCTATTGACATGTGCGAAACAATGTACAAACCTTGAAACAAAGGAATGTCCTTGAACCCTGCAAATGAAATATTACATAATGTGTCCTTAGCCCTTATTCATCCTAAGCTTATTGACTAGGACTTGACCAAACCTAATGACTTACTCTATTTTCCCAATGACAATGTTATGGCCCAAAACCTCAATGTGGTTGAGCCATCTTCCACCAATGAATTCAATCCAAACATGATGATGGAGTCAAGGGTCCAATCTCTTTATCCAGAAGATAAAAGAAAAAAAGTATAAAAATGAAAAGGTCTAGTGGTGAAAACCACCATGTGGCAGTACTAGACCCCAAAAAACTAAAAATAAAGGATGTTTCCAAAGGTGAAAACCCAACTGCGGCACGTAAGGAAGAGAGATTGGATACTTTACCTACACATGAAGAATAGAGATCTCCTATCCTGATTGAGTAAACATAAAAGGTTAGCATCAACGCAGAATCAAAACCTAAATTCATCCATCTAGCAACATCATTGAATCCAACAGAAAGGAGGGATTTCATCAAATTCTTTCAAGAAAAACAAATCAACTTTGCATGGTCATATGCAGATATGCCAGGATTGGATCCAAGTTTCATAATGCACCACCTTAATGTGAGGCCCAATGTAAAACCTGTGAAGAAAATATTGAGAAAAATACATCCCCATGTGGCTTTATTGGTTAAGGCAGAATTGCAAAAGTTACTAAAAGTTGGCTTCATAAGAGTCATAGCTTATGCAGAATGGATTTCCAATATTGTACATGTTACTAAACATGATGAATTCATTTGAGTATGCAATATTTTTGAGATATTAACCTTTGTTTCCCCAAGGATGATTTTCCATTACCTAGCATTGATGTTATAGGGTTCCAACAAGAAGTTGAGTTCACTTTTTGGCCAAAAAGTGGAACTCTTTTCCCTGTTTTTCAAATTTTGTCCCAATTAATCAAAAAATTTGAAGCACTTAAAGATTGAATCTTGAAAAAAGTCAGTAACATGTAATGTATTACTCAAAGTCTAGTTTCCCAATATGTAATTTATATTAATACCCAGATAAAAAAAAGTTGGTTTCATTAGGTGTTTCAAAAAATAACTATTTAAAATCACCTTTTGGGACCTTGCATGCATGTGTACGGCAACCATAATTTGACCTAAATGAAATTATTTTTTTGAATCCTTTTCAAATATCACTTTTAAGACACTCAAGATTGATGAGAATATTTTTTTGTAATTTTTTTACTGAATATAATTTTTTTTACTATTTTTTTATTGGGCGTAATTTTTATTTTGAAAATCCCTTGTGCATGTCAAGCATAAGTTGACCTAAACTCATCATTTTTGAGTTTTGTTTTTCAAAGTGAAAATAGTTGTCTATAGTTTGATGTCATATATTTTTTTTTTCAAAAAAAATGAAAATAAATTAGTGTTATAAAAATAAGGAAACCTATTATTCCATGCTTATTGAGTTGTTTTATTAGAAATTATTTTAAAATTAAAATTCATTAGTCCAATTTAAAAATAAACTATGTATTTATAATATATGTAATCACATCTAAAATGGGTTTTAATTTGGTGGAAAAATTCTTTAGAAAACATCTTTTTCCAAAAGTGGGTTTTGCATGCAAAAAGTTCCTCTAGAATAGGACTCAACTTATTGCACTTACCCTATAATGGATTTGATAGTAGGAAATTACATGTTTTCATTAATTTATGGATTTAGTGGCTACAATAAGATTATAATTACACCTAAGGATTAAGAAAAGTCTGCTTTCACTTTCCCTTGGGGTATATTTTGTTGGAATGTTATGCCCTTCGACCTTAAAAATGTTGGAGGAACCTATCAAAGGGAAATGATAACTATCTTTCATGACATGATGTATACCTTTCTATAAGATTATGTGGATGATATCTTAGCAAAGTCACATGAAAGAAAAGACCATCTACCTATCCTAGAAAATATCTTTATAAGATTGGAGCAATTTAAAGTAAGGTTAAATCCAAAAAAAAGTGCATTTGGTGTTCAATCCAGAAAGCTATTGGGCTACATAGTTACAAAAAAAGTGATGAAAGTGGATTAAAAAAAGTGCAAGTAATCATGGAAATGGAAACACCCAAAAACATTAGTCAAATGAGGTCACTACAAGGAGTACTTCAATCTATTAGAAGGTTCATCTCTCAATTAGTTGAAAAGTGCCACTCTTTTACCATATTGTTACATAAGGATACTTTTTTTAAATGATGATGAATGTGAACAATATTTTACCCTATTGAAGACATACTTCATGAATCCACCTATTTTGATGCCTCCCATCAAAGCAAAACCCTTACTATTATACATTTCAACACTAGAGAGATCTTTAGGGGTTTTATTGGCACAAGAGGATGAAGAGGGTAAAGAAAGAGCCATCTATTATTTTAGAAGAAACTTGTTCAAGTATGAATTTAATTATAGCTCCATGGAGTGATCTTGTTTAGCAATAGTTTTTGCTTCCCAAAAACTACAACATTACATGTTGATGCACAAGGTTAAGTTTATTGCTAAGATTGATCCACTAAAGTATTTGCTTAGCAAAACAACCCTTACCAGAATAATTAATAAATGGGTGATGGTATAAAGTGAATTTGACATTGAGTATGTGGACCGTAAAGCTATCAAGTGACAATTCCTAGCAGATCAGTTGGCTGGAAATCCTTTAGTTTCTACTCGTCCTATTAAGGTAAAATATCCAGATGCAGAGATAGTAAATGTGGAAGTAAAATCATGGAAATTATATTTTGACAGATCTTATACTCGGCATGGATCTAGAGCTGGTATTTTATTGATTACACCACAGGGATACACCATTACTAAGTCCTACAAAATTTTGTTACCATGCACCAACAATATTGTAGAATATGAAGCTTTAGTCATAGGCATTAAATGGATTTACAATGGAACGTCACAGAACTGCAAGTATATGGGGATTCACAATTGATCATCAATTAAATTAATAATGAGTATCAAAATAAGGATGAAATGTTGATGTCATATAAAATTATGGTAGATGACTATAATAAATATTCTATCTTGATCACACTTGAACAAATCCCAAGTGATGATAATAGAGCAGTAGATGCTATGGCTACTTTGGCCTCCGTACTTCAAATGCCTGATCAAAATGCTAGGTACAAATTCTTGGTGGAAGAGTTGGTGAAACCTTCTTTTGACCTACCTGAAACTCAAATCATTTTCCTTCTAAATGGACATGACTCACCTTGGTCTGGACCTATTTTTACCTATCTAAAATACCAAGTTTTACCTTTAGACCAAACCGGCACCCAAAAATGACACTTCATACACCAAGCGGCTCATTACACTATCCTATCTGACACATTATATCGAAAAAGTCTTTACCAAACACTACTTAGGTGTCTACAGGACGAGGAATCAAATTTAGCTTTACGAGGCATTCATGGGGGTATTTACAGGTCTCATTAGAGCGGGTTAAAACTAGCCATGAAAATCCTTCACATGGGGTATTTTTGGAAAACCTTAGAAAATGATGCTTGCCAATTTGTTAAAGTGTGTTCAAAATGTCAATATCATGGATACATGATTCATGTGCTAGCACAAGAGTTACACCTGATCATTACACCATGGATTTTATATCAATGGGGATATGATCTTATTGGAATGATTTATCCACCTTCCAATGGTCATAAATACATTATAATTGCAACATAATATTTTACAAAATAGGTAGAAGGTGTGCCATTGAAAACTACCACGGGTAAACATATTTCTATGTTTATTATCAACCACATCATTACTAGATATGGTATTCCTCATGCCCTTATCATGAAAAATGGATAAAAATTTAAGAATAAAGATGTGGATGAATTATGTGAGACTTTCATATCACACACCATTCTTCCTCCATTTATTATCCTCAAGGAAATGGAAAATCCAAAGCTACAAATAAGAACATCCTCAAAATATTGAAAATGTCAGTGGACAAATCAGGAAGATATTGGAACATACAAATAAACCTGACATTGTGGGCCTACATAACAAGCATTAGAACACCAACGGGGGAAACACCATTCTTTTTGGTTAATGGGGCAGAAGTTGTTTTATCTTTGGAGGTTGAAATCCCATCTTTGAGAGTCTCATTGCAAGGATTGATAAATGATGAGGATTATAGGGTTGCACGACTTCAACAATTGGAATTGTTAGAAGAAAATCAAACACAAAATTATGAGCACTTGAAAGTGTATCAAAAAATAATCTCAAGGAGATACAACAAACATATAAAACCTAGAACATTTCAATTGGGAGACTTAGTTTTGAGAGAAAACCCTAAAAAACAAGCATACATAGAAAATAAATGAAAATGGGAGGCAAATTAGCTTGGATATTTTGTGATTAATTCTTATTTTGGAATGACAACATACAAGCTAGCTGATTGTGAGAGAGATGAGCTACAAGAACCTATTAACAAAATTCATTTAATTAGGTTTTATACCTAAACATATGAGAGAGTATAGGTTGAAAGAGTATCAGATGAGAGTGTATCCGATGAGTTTAGTATCATTCTTTGTACATGAGAAAAGGTCAAAATCCAAAAAAACATGAGAAAATTTTAAAATACTAAAAAAAGAGAAAGATAAAAAATTTAAAAACAATGGAAAAGAAGAAAAGCATCAAAAGGAGCATGAAAAAATAAAAAAACATTTAAAAGATCAAAAAATGGTTGTCTTGGTGAAAACCTATCAAATAGGCTCCTTCATAATATCAAAAAAAAAATGAAAAATGAAAAAATCAAAGAAAAAAAATTGAAAAAGAGAAAAGTACCTTGGTGAAAACCTAGCAATAGTCACCTTGGTAGAAAAAAAAAAAAGAGAGAAAAAGAGCAATAAATTCAAAAGGTGAAAACCTGGAAAATAAGCACTTTTTGATCCATTAGGTTTTACCTAGTTGCATTTTTACATTTTTCCTTTGCATCATCCCATTTGTATATCCTCATTGCATCCATCATTTGTGCATATTCCTAATAAATTGAGTTGCATTATCGAATCATTGTCACATACTAGGTTTCATTTGCCTAGATTTACACATGGTTTCATATTTACTTGGGGGAAATGCATTGGTTTTGATATGAATGAATTTGAAAGTGCTACTTTTTGGTCACATGACATGAGAGATTTTTAGAACTTTAGAGGAGAGATGTTTTTGAACCTTTGAGGGATATCATTGTTCAAATCAAGCCTTTGATCTTGCAACTTGATCCTTGAAATTCATGACTTATTATTAGGACTAAAATTTGACAAAACTTAAAAGATCAAAATGGATGGAATTCTATTCAAAATCTTGATACAATACAAAACATTTTAAGTTTTTGATGATGTTCATTGAATCATGTTGTTTTTAGCTAATCAATGATGTTTCAACTAGATTGGCGATGATGAAGACATGATATTTTCTTTATTTTTGTGTGGCTATTTTGAGGAAGATCCACCAACCTATGTTAATTTGTCTAAGGACATGGTCATCAAAGAATCATTGAGGATATTCATATATGAAGGAGTGTTAACCTTTATTTGTTTATGCCAATGGATACCTTGGATATTTAGATCTTCCAAATCTTAATACCAAAATCCAATTGCAATATTGGATGAGATGAAACCGGTATTCAGACTCCCATAGTTGATTATTTAACTAGTCAGGTTTGTACTATTTTTAATGGTTACAAATTGATAACAGTGGTATTCATTTTATCATGATATGGTTATCCAATCAGTGATGATTGTACTTGCTCCTAGTTCCAAAAATCTCAATGATGAAAATATATTTTCTTTTGCATTTCTTTTGCAAAGACAAAAGTGATCTAGTTAGTTGCATCTCATTCTTAGATTAATCACATTTAGCAGATTTCCTAATTTAAAGGGGTTTAATTATTCAAAAAATTGACATCTTTATCTTGCTTCAAAATTAATCAATTATGAAGAGTTTCGTGTGCATTTACCATTACATTCGTTAAACATTAAATCATTATTTACATCATTATACATTATAAACATTTCACCATTCACATAGATGCATATCATTGAAATATTGCATTATTAAAATAGAAAAATACACCATTCATTCATTAAGATCATTTCATGGTATTTATCATTTAGATTGCATTCGTCATAAAATTAAAAGAATATATAAATAGATCTGCATAGATATTCATTCATCTAACTATGTCATATATAAGACATTGCATCCATAGCATGTAGAAATAAAATGCATCATAAACATCATATAGATATCATAACATGAAAGAAAGTCTCATATATATCATTATGGGAATCAAAGTGATAAAGTCATCATAAATATGAATCAAATGTCTGCCATAATTAAAGGCACATCATATCAAAATGGTACATCAAAGTCCTGATCGATTCAACATCTGATACATCAAAATGCAATACATATGATCCAATGATATCTCAAAATCAGTCATGACTTGCTGGGGGCACCTAGTGTATCTCTTATTCCTAGACCACCTATACCATCTTGTTTCGTGCCTACTAATCTATCGTATGTGGTACAAGGTACTTGACTAGTACTCACCATACTCTGCATATGTTCCATCATGGTCATAAATTGTTGCATCATACTAGAAACATGATCAATCCGACCACTCATAGATGTCATCCCATCCTGTAAAGACGTAACATCTTGTATCAAGTTATCTATAGCCTGAGGATCCTATAGTGCCTGAGGTGCTTGTGCAATTTATGGTGCAATAGGAAACTGTGGAACAATATATGGAGGCACCTATCTCTGTGAAGGAGCTTGTCCCTATAGAGAAACATGTCTAGCAACAACGATCTGAGCCTGTCTAGCCACTCTTTGTCAATGTTGAACCCATAGTGCTATTGGTATTGCATGTACTGGTCACATCCTATAACCACCACCTCTTCTACATATGTTCCCACCTTTGATTTGTGAACCCACATCCCCACGCATCATATGTGGTCCTTCATCTCTACCTCTATCTCATTGAGGAGATCTATGAACTCTTTATACTCTCTCACCACCTAGCCCACCACCACTGCCATCAACATCAAAAATCGGCTCACTAGGATCAGTGAACTGAGGAAATCGGTTGTGAGAAAACCATTAGGAATAATCCACTGACATCCCTACATCTATAATATGCTCACACATATCCCACTATATGTACCCTATGTGTCTATCATATCACATGCATACTGGAAATCAACTTGTTCACCCCACATCAATCTTTCAACCTAGACCGAAGCATAAAGTGCCAAACTCTATGGTATATCCTAGATCCTGGAATACTGATGAGATACTCTATAACATCAAAATATCTTGATCACTAGAGGTGATTGACCTATCATCCCTCGAGGTGCAAACATATATGGAAACTCATCATCATCCTCTTTCCATGCCTCACAACCTAGATATGGTCTCTAGATAACTTGATCACTATCATCAAGCATGCATCTCCAATAATCTAGCTTGCCCCGCTAAGGCTGAATAACCATGCTCTCATACAAATATGCATATGGTCATCCATGCTCTCTTTGTCTAGTACCAGTTTCTCTAAAAATAGGGATATGATCCAATGTCCATAACTGTAATAACATCACTCTGACTAACAATGAAGCACTACCTCTATAAACAACATGGTGTAACTCGTGATACAACTAAGATAATATGCAAGAACCCTAATCAAATCTACGAGGATCAAAAATTATATCCTCAATGATGCGACCCAACCAACTGTGAATCCATGCCTACGACAATCTAGTAACAGAAATCTGTCGATCGATGTACCCAAAACTGTAGGAAGAGGAGGGAAAGAAGTAAACTATGCCTAGGTGATACTCTCATCCCCAATCGCCTGATCTCCAAAGACTTGTCTACATGCACTTCCATCATACACCTAATCATAATAAACCTTCTCTCCATGAGTCAGGATCCTCAACAATTTATACACGTCCTCCCACATGATAGTCATCTCTCCCATAGGCATGTGGAAGGTCTTATGGTTAGAGTTCCATCGCTCTAGCATAGCTGTAAGAAGTCCTCGGTTCATCTAGAATCAAGGTATCTCAAGGAGGTAAAATAATCTGCATCTACACATAATGTGTCTCTCAGGACCTCAAAACTAGTATACCATGTCGAAAAGCCAAGATAGAATGCTCCGGACATATAACTTCTGAAACGTAATCTATTTTCCAAATCAAGGGAATTTGATTTTTATCGTCATTTAAGTGGATTATCCTACATCAATCAATCATCAAATCAACCTATCGCTCTTTTTGTGCAACATCAACTATTTTTTCTAACTCTATATTATGAGAAGGGGAAAATACTTCAGTTTATCCTATCCTACCACTCTGATTGATATTTCAACATACAGTTAATCAATCATCCTAACATCCTAAACACTTGGTTTCATTACTAAATCCAAACTACTTCTCATTACAATCAATCTTGTATTCTATCTATCCGAGACGATCACAAATGATCAAGGTTTTCCTTCTTTACACCCAGTCATCATTTTTCTTGTGTGTACATGCTATTTCAACTCATGTACATGCCATTTCAAGTTACGTGCAACTTTAAACCTCATACACGGTATTTCATACCTACTAGGTGTAACTTCACCTAGTACGTGCTACTTTGTAGCATACGCGTGACTTACCAATTGGTACACGTAACTTTAAACTAGGGTAACATACATGTAACTTAATTTATGCTATGCGTAACATAACGGGTTTCTTACGTGACATTTTTCTAGTTGATACAGGCCACTTCACTACACAGAAATGTAACTTTAACTTCCTATGCACAACTTTATATCATCCTACGTGTGACTTCACTAAAAATTGCTCGAAAATCCCTAACTAGGCATTGAAACATCAATTAAAGGCAATAAATGAAGTAATAAATACTCGAGAAGGTAGAAATCACTCACCGTAGGTCCATAGTCGATTAGTCTCTGGAATTTGTGCCCTCTCTCAAACTGATGCTTGCATATGGAGACCACTATCCTCGGAGTATATAACAATCTCAGAGTAACAATTTAGGGTCAAACGTAAAAATGAACTTTTTACTTCTATTTATACCCTTTTGACCTAATTTTCAAGAGATTTTTACCCTTTTTGACCATCAAACTGACAATTTTCACCATTGGGGCATATTATGATTGATTTTTCATCTGGTTTTCAGAAATGAAAACATAATTGACCTAATTATTTCATTCTTTCAAAATCTTGTTTCCTCTGCTATTAATTCTATTTTTATTTTTGAGGGGGCATCATATGGTCAAAACATTGTTTTTATCACACGTTCGTAATGAAAATAAAATTTGGGGCACTAAAATTTCAAATTGCTATTAGTGGGGCATTTTTGCGTTATCCTTCATCAGTTTTTCACATTACAGTTTTTTGTTGTCAGTTTCTCGTCATCAGGGTTTCACATTAGACATTGTTCTTACTGAATGCACTGAGATAGTGAGATTTTTTGCATGTATTTCTTGTTTCAATCATATGCACAAAGTTCTAAATGCTCCTTGTACTTCTATGTTTTGAGGAACGTGAATTTATTATATCTTGGTTATGTATAACAACTATTTTTTGCAAGGGATAAGTGAAGAGTATGATATACACCTAAAAATAGTGAGTATGTACTTTGGAAAAGCACCACAATAGTGTCAACTATCTTAGAAAAAAAGACCCTCGGTATGGGGGAAATATCATTCCAACCAATGATTGGATCTTTCTCATCTTTTAGTATGCTTGAGTGATCCTAATTGTGCTCATTCTTACTAGAGTGATCAAGAAGTTTTGGTCTGAGTCAAAATTTATACCTCTCTCTGTAGGGGTATGTCAAAGAAGGTATATTTTGAGTATTTGTTTCCAAGACTGTGTTTAATGGATGAATGGAAGCATGATATGTTTTGGGATAACTTAATTTTAAGTTGTGATAATAGTTTTAGGACCTTTAGGTGTTTTGGGAATCAGAATTGAAGCATGGAACCTTGTTCAATAAATTGAGTGGTGTGAAGTCAAGTTTAGGTGAGAGCTAGTGTTGTGACCCTAGATTAGTCATATCAGTGGATTGGAACATAGTATGGATCCTGGATGAGGGTACCTTTGAGAGACCTTGAAAGCTTTTGGAAGATTCTAAGGAGAATGTTGATACTCACCAAATTAACTCACATCAAATTGGTATTAGAGAAAGGGATGAGGTCCTTGCTGAGGAAAGGTAGTAAGCATGTGCCTAACAAGTACGAAGAGGGTAATCTATGAGGCATACAAATCCTTTAAATAATATAAAATAAAGAAAAGAGAAGTAGAGACCGAGAAAAAGGAAGAAGCAAGAAAGAAGGAAGAAGCAAGAAAACAAGCCATAGAAGAGATCAGCACACTAAAGGAAATGCTAGAGGCCAATGAAGCCAAGTTAATGGAAACTTGAACAAAGATCCATGAAATCCTAGAAAAAGACAAGAGAGATGAGTTCTTGAACACAAAACACCCATATGACCAAGCACCTATCGAGGAGAAGATTCCAGATGTTGCAGAGGTTCTTATTGTTGAATCAGTTATGATACCTAGAGATGCTTTGGAGAAGAAGTATCTTGAAGAGGTAGTTGAAGATGAGGATCAGATAGAGGTCCTAGTTGAAGACAAAGTGTAGAGTTGTCCATTGGCAAGAGGATAAATCAGATTTGACATCAAAGACTAAGAAAGAAATGGCACTGGATGAATCTCCTGGTGCAAGGGGTCATGAAGATAGTGAGACAAAGTTTGTAGAGGATGTTTCCGAAATTAGATAGCTTATGAGTCATGAGAATGACAAGAAGACTCAAGTTGGGATAATAATATGTCCTATAGAGGATGCAAACAAACAAGGCATCTCACATGAAAAAGTGGTGGACCCAATGAAGGTTCTTAGAAAGGAGGGAGTGTTGATTGTTGATGGCCTTCTGATTCATCAAGATCACCAAGAAGTACCCCAAAATTGGAAGACAAGAAATAGGTCACCTAATCTATGGGACATGGATTCTTTTCTACACAGGGAGTATGGTGTAGAGAACCTCATGAAGACTAGGGTAACTCAGTTGATCAATAGCCCTATAATGAACATCATGAAGGATATGGAAAAAAGGATCTCCAAGATTTATTTGAGATGGAAGCATGATCCATAATATCATAGCAGTGTTGTAAGGGGGTTAGTATATCTATTTTGTTAATGTTGTTAGAATGTCCCTAGAATAGAAAAATAGCCAATAAGGACTAATCTAAAGGCTTGAGAGGTTAATTTTGGATTATAATTTGATTTTAGAGGTCATTAAAATATCATTTTCTAATGTCTTTAGAGTCATTTGAGTCTATTTGTTGAGTTCACAACTTAGTGTCTACTTTACACAATTTTTATGCCTTATAGTAGCAAGATTATAGGAATGGTAGTTAGAACTGTTTGTAGTCAGTTCTAATAGGTGGGAATTGGTTATTGAAATTAAATGTAGTCTTTTAAGGATATAGAAGACCATTGAAAAGATAGAGAGGATAATGCAATGTGGGCATTCAACTGTGCACGGTTTGCACAGAAATATTGTAATTAGCGATTAAAACTTAATATATTTTCTTGTTTCTATGGATGTTTTGGGTAGTAAATCTCATGCATGGTGAATGAATCATTGTTTTTCATTATTTTATGTTGATATGAATCAGTTTTAAGTCTTTTGGGTGGTTTATGTTGTTGACTTCACTAAGACAATGAGATTTCTTGAATGTATTTCTTGTTTCCATCATATGGACAGAGTTAAATACTTCTTGTACTTATGTGCTTTGAGGAAGGTGAATTTATTATATCTTGGTTGTGTATAACAACCATTTTGTAAAAGAGATAAGTGAAGAGTATGATATACACCAGACAACAGTGAGTTTGTACTTTGGAAAAGCACCACAACAGTGTCAACTATCTCATCTTTTAGTATGTTTGAGGGATCTGAATAACGCCCATTCACACCGCCCTGATTGAGAAGTTTTGGTCTCAGTCAAAAGTATACCTCTCTGTGTATGGGTATGTCAAAGAAGACATGAATAAGGTATACTTTGAGTATTTTTTTCCAAGATTGTGTTTAATGGATGAATGAAAGCATGGTATGTTTTGGGAGAACTTAATTTTAAGTTGTGATAAGATTTTTGGGACCATTAGGTGGTTTGAGAATTAGAATTAAAGATTGGAACCTTGTTCAAGAACTTGAATGGTCTGAATTGAAGTGGAGGTGAGAGCTAGTGGTGTGACCCTAGATTGGTCATATCAGTATATTGGATCATAGTATGGATCCTAGTTGAGGGTACCTTGGAGAGACCTTGAAAGATTTTGGAAGATTATAAGGAGAATCTTGGAACTCACCAACTTGACTCACATCAAATATACATATACATATTGATCAGGATGGAATTGGGAAATATTGAAATTTAATTTTTTTATTATTTTAGTTGTCTTAGTAATCTGCATTTTTAAAGGTCTTTTGGGCATTTTTGGCAAGTAACCGTAGGTTTCAATTCCCAATTTGGGGTCTACAATTTTGGATTATCTTTCCAACAAAGTAAAAGATTTGCAAATTAGACCTAGGACTAGACAGTTATGCCTTCTCCAAGTTGGCCTAAACTTTAATATAGTTTTTTGAAATTTTTGGTAGTTTTAATAAGTTTATTTCTAATAAACATTATGAGGACTGTTCATTTCATTTCCAAGAGATTCTAGTGACTCTTGGGATCCTTCTTGTTTGTATAAACTCCAATTTTGAATAGAATGGATCACTTTTTGGCTTGCAATTCTGTTGTTCATCTTTTTTGTTTCTTTTATTGAATTCAACAATATCGTGGGTTTCACACCAAGTATTTTAATCTGATTTCTTAATTCAGATCACATATACACATATGCATACACATACACACACACACACACACGCATGCACACACATGCATAATGTGTGTGTGTGTGTGTGTGTGGGTAAAAGCACAATAATTTATCACCCTTTTACAAAGGAAAACGTTAACAACACCAAAAATGTAAAACTTTAAGGGCATAAAAGTCACATTTATTTTGATAATTTAAAGATGATGTAAACTGATGAAATGTGTGAAATAGGATGAATTATATGGCTATAATTTTTTTTTTAAATTTAACCAAAATTAATATGTTTTTTGAGTTTTTTAGGTCTATTTTTCATTTCCAGAAAAATACTGTAAATCAGCGAGTTTACTTCCCGCCAAATCATTATAAGTAAAACATTAATTTTCCTCCAATTTCAAAACATGTTTTAGATGACATGTATAGCTAGTGCATAAAAAAAAAAGTCTTTTCTATATATAGTTTGCTCGTTATAAGTTTTCAAAATCAAACTTACCTGAAATCAACAGTTTTTGTCTCCTGCCACTTTTCTCCTGTCAAAACTATACCAAAAACCAAATAAATTACATATTATCTAAGATTACTCTTCTCTAGTGTTTTCTATGATTTAAAAAAAATTCTAACTTGATTTAGCATTTTTTTTATATTTTCCAAATCAACGACTTCTCAAATCTTCATATACCTACATGTAGTTTTTAGCAAATTTGTTCAATATTTTGTAGTCAAAACAATATAAAATTTATATGTTAGGATTAAGTAATAATGAGAGGGGGGTAAATCAGTATTAAAAAACTTAAAATAAGCTTTTAACCAATTCCACATAAACCATAAAAAAATTTCTGAAATGAAAAGAGCATAAACAAATAACATAGAACTTATAACACCATTATTTGTTATCCAAGAAACCCTAGCCAAGGGAAAACCCTAGTGGAGATGGTACCCACAAGAATTCACTAAAGTATAATGTCCCTGTTAGGAGACCTAGCCCTGTTAGGAGCTAAATATTACATAGTACATTTCCTTGTTAAAGAAATAACAACCACGTTAAAGATACAACACCCTGTTAGGGGCCAACTGAGCATAGAACTCTTACAACAAAACTTCTGTTACAAAGTGTTCTTTAGTAATGACCAAAACAAGAATTTTGAATGCCTAGATAGTTCTAGTCATATCTCTTTAATGATCTTTGTCAATCAATTGTGCGCTCTGCCATTCACATACATATCTCTTATCATATTCCCATTAACATCTTCTTTTTACAAAAAGTCTTCATATATATATATATGTACACACACACACACACACACACACACACACACACACACACACACAC
>MU227084.1:2061244-2072722 GCA_018584345.1 Thuja plicata
GAATACTCCACTGTGTTTTTGTGACCTCGCCTTCAACACCCCCTTCATGGTACTCTATCAAATCTACAATGTTAAATACTAGTGAAATATTCAACTCAGTAGGCAATTCTACCTCATAAGCATTTCCTTAATCATGCTTTTTTAGTATCTTACATGCCCCAAACTTCTTCATTTTCAACTTGTTATATGTACCAACTAGAAATTGCTCCTTTCGCAAATGAACCATGATGTCATCGCCAACCTAAAATTCTTTGTGTGTCCTTCTCTCATCTGCCTTAGCTTTATACTGTGCATTCATCTTGGTAATGTGCTTCCTCACCTCCTCATGGATGTTCCTCAAATGTTCTACAAAATCCTCAACTTCAGCACTACTTATCTCTCCTTTGTCTATCTTCCTCAACTCTGAAGCGTTTCTGGGACTACTTCCAAATACAATCTAGAATGGTGATTTACCAGTGCTCCCGTTGACAGAATTATTGTAAGAAAATTATGCCTGTGGTAGAATCAAATCCCAACCTGTTGGCTAATCTCCAACCAAACATCCCAGCAAATTTCCCAAACTCCTATTCACCACCTCTGTCTATCCATCCATCTATGGATGATGTGATGAGCTGAACTTCAAGTCTGTCTTCAAATTCTTCCACAATGTGCACCAGAAATATCCAACAAACTTAGTGTCTCGATTTGAAACTATACTCTTTGGCAGACCATTTAGTCTCACCACTTCTCTGAAAAACAATTCAACCACATGAATAGCATCATTTATCTTCTTATAGGGAATGAAATGTTCCATCTTTGAAAACCTGTCAACCACCACAAAAATTGAATCATGTCCCCGCTGAGTCCTTGGTAAACCAAGAACAAAGTCCATACTTATATCCTCCCAAGGCTTCTTTGGTACAAGTAATGGTTGATACTATCCTGTATTCTGCTTTTCTCCTTTTGCCATTTGACATACTCTACAACTCTGTACAAACTTCTTGACATATTGCTGCAACTATGGGCAATAATAATTCTTGCTAACTAGAGAAAGAGTTTTATCTCAACCAAAATGTCCACCCAATCCTCCGCTATGCTTCTCCTTGATGAGATTTTCCCTGATAGAACTTCATGGAATGCACAATTGGCTCCCTCTGAATAACATTCCATCCAGAATGATGAAATCTATCCACTTCATCCTATCTACAGTAACAGGTTCTGTACAAGCTTTCTAAGCTTCACCAAAATTAGGATCCTCTAGATACAAACTCTTGAGTTCCTTGAACCCAACCACCTCGATCTACATCTCTGTTAGCAAAAGTTGTCTTCTGTTAAGAGCATTTGCAACTCTGTTATACTTTCCACTCCTGTCTTTCAAAACAAATGTGTAACTCTGCAAAAATTCAACCCATTTCAAATGTCTTTGATTCAACTTTCCTTGACTATTCAAATATTGCAAAGCTTGATGGTCAGTGTATAAAACAAACTCCTTAGGAAGAATATAGTGTCTCCACTTCTTCAATGCCTAAATTATAGCATAAAATTCTTGATCATAAACAGAATATTTTCTCTTGGCATCATTTAACTTCTCATTGAAATATGCAACATGTTTACCTTCTTGGCTCAAAAAAGCTCCTATTCCAGTACCACTAGCATCACAGCCTACTTGAAACACCTTATTAAAATCAAGAAGTGCTAAAACAGGTTGTTCTGTAAATTTTTGTTTTAACAGTTCAAAACTCTTCTCAGCCCCTTTAGTCCACTTAAACTCTTTCCTATCCCCTCTCATTGTTTCAGTCAAGGGACCACAAATACTGCTAAAACTTCTAATAAACTTTCTGTAAAAGCTAGCCAAACCATGAAATTATCTTACCTCAGTAGCACTCCTTGGAGTATGCCATTCTAGGATAGCCTTCACTTTCTACGATTCCATTTTCAGTCCTTCTGCTAAAACTACAAATCCCAGATACACTAACTCCTTCACAAAACTACACTTCTTCAAAATAATCAACAATTTTTCTTCCCTCAACTTCTCCAAAACCCTACAAATATGCATTAGATGCTCCTCCAATGTCTTACTAAAGATCAGAATATCACATAGGTAAACAATGACAAAATTATGATGCTTAGGCATAGTTGTATCTCTTTTTTACTGTTTATCTTTTTACTCCTGGTTGCAGGTCCTTGTAAAACCTGTTGAACTCTTTGGTTTTTTGTAAAGGTTTTGGGTCCTTGTAAAACCCATTTTTACTTAATCAGAACAATGACAAAATTACCCAAAAATTCTTTCGATACCTCATTCATGAGCCACATGAAAGTGCTTGGTGCATTGGTTAGCCCAAAGGGCATGACCAACCACTCAAAAAGTCCCTCCTTTATTTTGAAGGCAATCTTTCATTCATCTCCTTCTCTGATCCAAATCTGGTGATATCCACTCTTCATATCTATCTTTGAGAAGTACACAGCTCCACTCAAATAGTCCATAATATCATCCATTTGCAGCAATGAAAATCTATACTTGATTGTGATCTTGTTGATAGCCCTAGAATCTGTGCACATCCTCCATTCTCCATTCTTCGTTGGTGCTAATACTGCTGGCACAACACATGGACTCAATCTCTCACGAATCAAACCCTTCTGCAACAACTCTTGCACTTGTCTATTCAATTCTTCACATTCTACTGGTGTCATTCTGTGTTCTTCCTTGTTTGGCAAACTGGCTCCTGGAATCAAGTCCATCTGATGACTGATCTTCCTTACTGGTGGTAATCCATCAGGCACATTATCGGATATAATATCCTGAAACTCATTCAACAGATCTACAACTTCTATAGGCACATCTTCTACTTCCTCCTTACTAGCTTTTGGAATTAAAGAAAAAAACATATGCTCATGCTTCATACCCTCTAGGAATTTTCTTCCATCAACAAAAGTTATTCTTGCATTACTACATACCTTTTCTTCTATATTTTTCAGTGGTTTTAGCTTATGTCACAATCCATCCTTTGTCAGGGAATATGTATTTGCACAGCCATCATGTACAGCATGCCTATCAAACTATCACAGTCTTCCTAGAAACATATGAAAAGCGTCCATAGGTATGATATCACATAGTACCTCATCATAGTGCCTTCCAATCTTAAACTTTACTAGGCACTGTTCATTAACCATGACCTTGTGTTCATCCTGCACCCAGGCGTACCGGTATGGATGTGGGTGTTTCTTCCTCTTGAGATTCAACTTTGTGACCATCTCTTCTGACACCAGATAGTCAGTACTTCCACTATCAATAATCACATCACAACACTTATTCTCACACTTGCACCTAGTGCGAAACAAGCTCATCCTTTGCTCAGGTTCATTTTCACCACTCAGCATGACTCTTCAATTAACTAGAACTTCTCCTCCTTCAGTATCTTCAGAATGAGATGATTTTGCATCTTCATCCACATGTTCAACTCTAGCCTAGCCATCATTTCTCCTATCTGCCCTTCCTTGGCATTGAGGACATTCATATGCCCTATGACCTTCTTCTCGACAGTGCAAACATGTTCCACAGAAGCCTCCTATTCCTGATCCCTGTTCTCGTCCTCTTCCTCTTTGATCTCTATTCTTTTGATTGAAATTATTTCCCCTCTGACCCTTACTACTACTAGCCTCATCCTACTTTTTCTGATCTTCATTTCAGCCTCCATAAGATCGTCCACCAGATCTTCCACTGCAACCTCTTCCACTTTGCCTGCTTTCAAACTTCTTGTTCAACTTTTCCTCTACCTTTAGGGAAAATTGGTAGGCCTCCTCAATACTATTCATTCAGATCAAGTTCAACTCCTCCTAAATGCTCGGCCTCAACCCATTAAGGTAACAGGCAACTTTCTCCTTATCAGCTTCCGCATGGCCTGTTCGGATGAGGATTCGATAGAACTCCTCCGTAAACTCTTGGATAGATTTTCCTGCTTGCTTCAAACCTTGCATTTTCTTCAGTACATCAAGCTCATAATCAATAGGAATGAACTGTTGCTTCAATTTATCCAGCATCCGATCCCATCTTGTGATTTTCTCCTTTCCTCTTCTATTTTGCTCCAACTGAATCTCCTGCCACCAGATCTTTGCATGACCCTTTAGTCAGACCTTCGCAAATTTGACCCTATCAAGATCCTCAATATCTTAATACTCAAAATATTCTTCTATTTCATTGATCCAGTCGATCAACTCTTCTGGGTTAAGATTTCCCAAAAAAGTGGGAACCTTAAGCTTAGGTCTTTTCCCGATCTTGAAAATGGCCAGGAAAAGCCTTTCCTCCTCTTGGTTCAAAGTTATGCCTTCCTGATCAAAATCTCCTTCTACATCGGCTTCATCCTCACTTTCCTCTCTTACGACAAGATTCATGCCTCTGCGAATCTCTTCTTGCAATGCTTGCACTTGTCTCTAGAGGGCTCTAACCTTGGGCAGTACACCTCTAGCTCTTTTGCCATGCTCCCTTCATGGAGGCATTTTTTTGCTTATCACTAAAACCCTAACCACGGTCCTGCTGCAAACTGCTTCACAGTCGATGATCTGTCTACACACTCAGGAACTTCTCGCTCTAATAGCACTTGATGAAGGGGACTCCCCTTAATATAAGAAGTACACGACAGAAACAAAGAGAAACAACAGAAATTTGAAAGAATAGAAAATTGGGTTCTTATTGGCTCCACAAATGTGGAATTACAAACTTCAGAATTATAATATCAAAAGCCACATGGGCATCCCTTACAATAATCTAGAGGACAAAGCCTCAAATAACCACCCAGAACTGCCCTAGAAAACACCACGGGCCTTCCTTAAATAGGCAATTTTCCACCGCCCGAGAAGGTTCCAGAAATCTAGCCATTAAGGTCGACTACCCTTAGCATTTAATTATTTTTTCACTTTTATTACACAAGGGTCGGCTTTAAATATTTACAAAACATGAGATTAGGTAGCCCAACTTTCGGAAGCCATAACTTTTGAACTGTAGCTCCGATTGGCTATTATAACCACTTTCCAGAAAGGGGAGATCGCGATCTACAATGCCTAACAAGCGAAGCGCTATTCAACTGGGGGTTTCACCTCGATCTAGAGCCTCTAAGGTCCTGAAAATTGAGCTCAAAGGTTTTGCACCCTAAAATCTCAACAGTAAATCCTTAATAACTTCGCCAATGTAGATGATCTGGCAATGAAATTCAACTGGCATTCTTATATGACTAAGATCAACCTTCACCTGGAAAATTAGAACATTTTGAGTTCAAACGACCAACTTACTAAAAATAGTAAGTTTCCAAAAATAGCAGCTTTGTACAAAATAGCCCTTATTGAATAGAAAAAACAAATATTTTTGGGTGATGCAAGATTGCCCTTACACCTAGGATGCTCCTGAATCATATTTTAGGAGTGATAAAACTCTTCAACAAACCAAACCTTCACATGACTCTCCCTTTCTCTATATCCAATACATTCAGCTTGTCCAAAATCCTTGTTACCTCTCTGTCCATTTCCATTAACTATTGTGAGGAGGTACATAATGCTCACATGTGTGGTCTGTAACTAAAACTATATTAACCTTCCAAAATCTTCAATCCATGCTCAAATACCTGAGCATGGGTGGTTACAACCATCCATTTCCTCATTGAGAAACTTTTCGCAAAAAAGTTACAAAAGTTGCTTGAGCAACTTTTGAGCATTTCTCACTCTTTTACTAAATTGGTCAACTCGATTCAGTTTGACCCATCATAGGACCCTATTTAGGACACATAGGACCCTAGAGGGGACCATATCCCCTAGTTTCTCAAAATTAGCAACTCTTACAATTTTAGACCAATGTGGCAACATTTTCACCTTGGAGAAACTTGTGCTCTTACAAACACAAATGAACAAGTTAGGATCCAACACTTATGGATCTTATTAAAAACATATCAAAGACCCCTAAAAAGCCCCTAAACAAACTTCAAGCCAAAATGGGAGGTGCTCTACATTGTACTACCCTAGGACAAAGAACTCAAGTCCCTTGAGTTAGGATGTCTTTAATGGTGACTTCATGCTTCAGTATGTCTTCTTCGGTCATCCAAGTGGTGTCAAAATCAAGTAGCCCTTGCCACTTCACAAGATACTCCTTGTAAGTACCTTTCTGGTCATCTTTATCACCTTAGATTCCAATACACTATCCAATTATAGAGGGTGGGGAGGAGGAAAATCTCTAATCCAATCATCTTCTCCCAAGTCCAAAAGTGTTTTCTAACCAGTTTCAAAAGGAATACCCTTATAGGGATATAGGTTATAGACATTGAATATGGGTGAGATACCAAAATCAAGGGGTGACTCCACCTCATATATATTTTTACCATCTTTGTACAATATCTTCAATGGTCCTATCTTCCCCATCAGTAGCTTAGTTGGCTTTCCCTTTGGAAATATCTCCTTTCTAAGGTAGGAAAGCACCATTTCTCCCACCTTGAATTGCAAATCCCTCCTTTTCTTATCTTCCTTAGACTTATAATTTTCCACTTGCTATTGTAAAGTCTTCTTGACTTGATCATGAAGCTCTTTCATATGCTATTCAGAGGATTCTCCTTATGCACTCTTTCTATCTTGTATACTAAGATCCCTCAACTCCAAGATCCCTCTTGTATTATCCCCATAAACTATTTCAAACGGGCTCTTACCAGTGATAATATTAATGGATTCATTATAGGAATATTCTACCTATCCTATAATGTGATCCCATGATTGTCCATGCCGCTTAGTCAAGCATCTTAATAGGTTGCCTAAATACCTATTTAATACCTCAAATTTCCCATCTTACTGAGGTTGATAGGCTAAAGAGAAAGACAAGTTTTCTCTTAACATCTTCCAAAGGGTCCTCCAAAAGTGGCCCACAAACTTATTGTCCCTATCACTTACTATATTTAGTGGCAGTCCATGGATTCTCACTATGTCTTTGAAGAATAGACCTGCAATATGTGAAGCATCATTGGTTTTTTGGCAAGGAATAAAATGTGCCATCTTTCTAAACATGTCCACCACTACAAAAACACTATCATGTCCTCTTGGTGTCTTAGGCAGTCCCAAACAAAAGTCCATACTCAAGCACTCCCAAGGTCTCTGAGGTATGGATAGGGGCTGATACAATCCAATGTTTCTACTTTGTCCTTTGGCTTTTTACATATCTGACATTTCTCCACAATCTTCCTAACATTTGACTGTAGTTTAGGCCAATAGTAATGCCTATTCACTTGCTCAAGTGTCTTGTCCACTCCAAAGTGGCCTCCCAATATGCCTTGGTGTTTTTCCTAAACTATGTTCTCCCTCATTGAACATTGAGGTATACACAACAAGTGTCCTTTGAACAATATTCCTTCCTACAACATATAATAGATAAAATCTACTTTAAACCCCTCTTGGAACTTCTCACATGCTTCATAAACATTCTTAAAATCTTGGTCTTATTTGTAGAGGTCTTTAAGATCCCTCATCCCTACACTCTGTAATTGTATCTCCTAAATAGTCAACACTCTCCTACTCAGAGCATCTGCAACTTTGTTACTAACACCTTTCTTGTATTTTATGACAAAAGTATATGATTGCAAAGATTCTACCCATTTTAGGTGCCTTTGGTTCAACTTTGCTTGCCCATTCAAGAAGCTAAGGGCATGTTTATCTATATAGACCATAAATTCCCTTGGTAGGAGATAATGTCTCCACTTTTTGAGTGCTTTCACCATTGCATATAACTCCAAATCATAGGTGGAGTACTTTTGTTTGGCCTCATTCAACTTCTCTGAGAAGAATGCCACATGATGTATTTCTTGATTCAACACTACCTCAATGGCTAGTTTACTAGCATCACACTCCACCACAAATAAATTATTGAAGTTAGGGAACCAAAGAGTAGGTAGTTCTGCTATCCTTTTCTTCAACATTTCAAATCCCTTATCTGCTACTTCTATCCATTTGAACTGACATTTGATTCCTCCTTTAATAGTGTTTAGTATTGATGCACATACATGGCTAAAGTTTCTCACAAACATCCTATAATAAGAGGCTAATCCATGGAAACTCCTAACATCTCCTATGGATCTAGGTGTTTTCCATTCCAATATAGACTTGACCTTATGAAGATCCATCTTCATACATCCATTAGCAACAACAAATCCAAGGTATACTAATTTAGTTATCAAAAAATCACATTTTTCTTGGTTGATCGTCAACTTCTCTTAGTGTAGCCTCCTCAAAACCATTTCCAAGTGCTTCATATGCTCCTCCTTAGACCTGCTAAAGATCAAAATTTTATCAAGGTAAACAATTACAAATTTACCTATAAAGTCAGCTAGCACTTCATTCATGAGCCGTATGAATGTGCTAGGTGCATTTGTTAGGCCAAAGGGAATTACAAGCCACTCATAAAGCCCTATTTTAGTATTGAAGTCTATCTTCCACTCATCACCAAACCTCACTCTGATTTGATGGTACCCTGACTTCAAATCTACCTTGGAGAAATAACAAGAACCCCCCAAATTGTCCAACAAATCCTCAATCTGGGGCATAGGAAATCTGTATCTGATTGTAATCTTGTTAATAGACCTAGATTCAATACATATCCTCCATTTTCCATCCTTCTTTGGTTCAAGGATATTTGGCACAGCACAAGGACTTAAACTCTTCCCTATAAGCCCTTTCTCTAGAATATATTGAATTTGTCTAGCAATCTCTGCATTCTAACTTGGAGTCATTTTATATGCTTCCTTTATAGGTAGATTAGCTCCTGGTATGAGGTCTATTAGATGACTCACATCCCTCATGGGTGGAAATGCACTAGGCAATCCATTATCCACTATCTCATGATACTTCTCCAACAATGCTTGTACCTCTTGTGGCATATTAAATTTCTCCTTAGTCTCTTCGTTTGGTTTCACTATCACTACACAATAGACCCCTCTTTCCTTCTTCATAACCTTAAGTAACTCCTTTCCACTCAAAATCATCACACTATTCCCTACATGCTTCTCTTCATTAGGTTCTTGCAAAGGATCCATTTGAAACTTCTTCCCTTGTTTAGTAATCATATAGTTGTTCTTTTCACCATCATGTATGGCCTTCACATCATATTTCCATGGATGTCCTAGAAGGAGATGACATGAATCCATAGGAAATATGTCACATAATACCTTGTCTTTATATTCCCCTATCTCAAACTCTGCAAAATCTTGTTCATCCACCACTATCTTCTGGCCTTTATTTAGCCATGACACCTTGTCGGTAGTAGTGTGTGGTATCCTTCTAAGGTTTAGATTATGCACCATCTCTGTTGACACTATTTTCTTTGTCGAACCAAAGCCTACTATCACCTTGTAGATCTTCCCATGTGACCTAAACATAGTCTTAAAAAGACTATTCTTTTGAGGTGGTTTTGTAACACTAGGAACTTTTAATAAAGTCCTTCTCAACATAAGGTTTTCTCCACCCAATACTAGCCCTGCCTTGGAGATTGGTGAGGTGACACTTTGTGTGTCATCTTCTTGCACTAACTAATTCCTTCTTTCTCCCATGGATGGGGTGGTAGATTTCTCAGGACATCTACCCATAGTATGGCCCACTTGGTTACAATTATAACATCTACTAGTGAATACAAAATTATCCCTACCTTGTGACTGGAATCTACCCCTTGGAGATCCTCTTCCTCTATATCCTCCCCTCTGAAATGAACCTCTGTACTGATTGCCTCCATTATTGTCTATAGACTAATTTTCTTCTGGCCTACTTAGGATTTGACCTCTTGCAAAGTTGTTCCTACCCCTGAATCCTCTATACCTCTTCCTCTTTGTTGGAAATCATTCCTCCTTCTAGCCTTCTCTTCTACTCTCAATGCTAATTGGAAGCATTTGTGCATATTGTCAGGGGCCATCATACTAATCTAATCTTAGATTCCTTGTTTCAATCCATTGAGATACCTTGCTACCTTTTCTACTTATTCCTCTTGTCTTCATTCCCTTAAGTTCAACTTTTTTAATTCCTTAGTGTAGACACTTACTTTCAACTCTTTTTGACTTAAGTTCTGCAACTTCTGCTACATTTTTATCTCATAATTAGTGGGCAAGAATTGTGCCCTCAATCTGATTTTCATTCTATCCTAAGAGACTATTTTCTTCTTACAAATGGTTACTATGTCATCCTACATCATGTTACACCATACCAATGTAGATCCCTTGAGTCTAGCCTTGGAATAACTGACTCTCTTCTCCTCTAACACTTCTTTGTAATCAAATTGATTGTCTATGGCATTTCCAATCCAACAACTCTTCTCCATTCAAACTGCCATTGTAGTAAGGAATGTGTTGCATACTATCTTTGTTGATGGATTTAAAAGAATCCAAGAACACCTTCTGATCTTTACCCATCTCCACTTCTTTTCCTTTTCCAACTGTCTCTCCTATCTAACTTTCATCATTTTCATCTCCCCATTCAGTGACTCTCCTCTTACCCTTTCTCTCTGTCAGAGTAGCCTTTTCAAATAGTTCTTGGACCACTTCCACTATTGAATCCTTTCTCATTTCCTTGGGTGGCATGATTTCAACCTCATGGATCTCCTCCCCTTCATACATACACCAAACTTACTGTAGTTCTGGCTCTGATACCACTCTAATGGAGAGAGTGTAGAGTTCTAGTGTTTTCCCTTCTCCAATTTTTTAATCAACTTCTTTGAACCATCCAATGGTTTGAACTACCTATGTCTCCTTCACTAAGATTGGCCTCCCAAACCTTGAATTCAACTTTCCTCCTAGGTATAGTTTAGATGATGAAGAAACATTGCACAATCAATTTCAACTAGTCCAACTAGTCCTCCAATCACCTTGTCTTCTCACTAGATTTCCCTCTAGAACCCTAAACCTTTGCTTAGGATCTTTTCCAAACTCTTTATAGACTCTTGATAATGTCCATGATACCTTAAATTTCCATTTGAGACATTTCCAACACTTTTAATTTCCTTAACAATCAATTTGTTATCGCTACTCTATGCTAGTCCTAATTAGGCCTAATTGCATTAGGTCTATTTTCACTGTATTTGGTCAAATAATCTAAATTATTCCAAACAACCCTATAGAAGACCATATGAATTTGAAAGATATCATATATCCCTTCAATAATTCAAAGTATAGGTCTTCAAGACACCCAAAACCCTAATTTCTTTCAAGCCCTATTTTATAGGCTATATTTTAGGCTTCTAGACCTTTCACTCCAAATTGCATTCAATTTCTCTTAAAAATTCACACCAACTCCTGAAACATTTCTATCCATCAAGGAGACAGCCTATCACTTCCACACATGCCACTAAGTTTCCCATAAAAGATCATGGGTGTGTGGTTTCAATCCAATCTTTGCCTTGTCCTTGCTCACCTACTCCAAGAAGTAAGCCTAGGGCATCAGTCCAAGCCTAGGAGTTCAGTTGCAAGAATGAAAAGGAATATATATATATATATATATATA
>MU227084.1:2090884-2103501 GCA_018584345.1 Thuja plicata
GATTGAGGTAGTTCATATTGGAAATTTACTTAAGATGGCGAGAGAGAGTTTCAAATTCCAGGAACAAAATAGATGTAGATTTTTAAGGCAAATTTGTTATACATTTTTAAATTGATTTGAGTAAGCTAATTGCATCTCTACAAGAACGCATACCTGCTACTGCTACAGTAAAATCTTATGTCCACACAACTTTAAAGATGCTTGTAATACTGTTAACTATAAAGAATAATAAATCTTCTTCTTCTTCTTCTTCAAGCAAATGCAATTTGAATGTATAAATCCAAGGTGTACAATCTGTGCAAGCATCCTCCCTGCCTGTTCCAAAATGACAGCTTTGGAACAGGGTATGGACATCCACCAAAGCATAAGGGACAGATGAAATTTTTCAAAATGTTGTAGTTGCCACTGTCTTGATTGACATGCATCAGAAATGTAGGACAGACAAAGCACATGACCTGTTTCAGACAAATGCCTTAAGGAATTGTATGAAAATGCAATTGGCGGTGCACACAATTGGCTGGTGTAAAGCCCAATTCCATAACCTTTACAAGCATCCTCCGTACTTGTGCCAAAATGGGAGCTTTGAAACAGGGCATGAACATCCATCTATAAACTGTTGACTACTTCAATTAACATTTTCTGAATTAAGAGATGGTGTCAGTGCTAACGTTTATTTCAATCAATCATTTTATTAACTAAGCACCACAGATCCCAACTTGATCTGCCAACCTAAAAATCAAACAAGGCCCTATAGAAAAGGAAATTGGAAGAAAAAGTTGATCTTAACATTACAACTCCAAATGTACATATCATAATTTTAGTAATTTTAAACAGTAGTTTCCATGCGTACAAGGGAACATTGGAAGACTCTTTATGGAGAAACCTTTGAGTTTCATTGAAGCAACATGAGATTAATGCATGGTTTGGAGCTCAAATGGAGTGATTTGATCAAAATAACACCTTCCCAAATGTCAGCATGTCCAATTAATCATTCAAAATATCCTTAAAAGAAGAAATGAAATAAAAATGCACCTGGAAGTGAATTTGGAAAAGTGGTGTCTTTCCAATGCCACAAGAATTGTCAAAATTGGATATTGTCACAAATTGGATATTGTCGGAAAACTTGTCCATTAGGTATAGAAAAATTCAATGAAATCTACAGGAACTAGTTCAGCATCTTATAAATGATTGCCTAAGATCGAATACTGTTATAATTACATAAAAAGTAGCTATGAATATTGGGCAACAGGATTCATGAATATTGCAAAACCTAATATAAATAGGTATTTATATCAAAGAAAAATGGAAAAGAGAAATTCTTCAAGCAGTAAAATGATTAACAAACCTCAGATTTATTTCAGACGTTGGCGAATAGGATAAGTTTGGAATCTAAAACTGTAGAAGTTGTTTCAAAAGCATTGGCAACATATCCTCCGCAAGCACTGAACTGCTGTGTCTTACCCATTATGGCAGTAAATACCCAGACTTATCTCTAACCCCAAGCTATCTATGGAAGACACCGCAAACATGGGCGACATATCGTGGCAAGCATTGAACTGCTATGTGGCAAACATGGAAGCTAGGAAAAGCAGGTGCGTGTCTTCGAATAAATGAAACTCTGGAAACTGCTCCCTATCAAACTTCTTGGGAAAATAGATGTCGTCGGCGGGAAAAATCATCCGGCTGCTGAATAGGTGGATTGTCTTAAGTGACGAATTCCAGTCAGGGTATGCCCAAGGGGAGTAGCCTATCGGCTAAACTAATCTAGAGTTAGCCAAGAAGGTTGATGAATAGGGGGAAGATAATAAGCTATTAAGGAAAAAGATAGCTCAACTTGAACAAGTAGTAAGTGAAGTATAGACCAAGACTGATGAGGTGAGCGATAAATTTGAAGGGAGAGAATCAAAGGGTAAAGAGGTTGTAGAGGAATACAAGATCCCTGAACCTGACCCTGTATTGCAAGAGGATCCTTTCTTGAAGGCATTGAAGGCTATGAGTGGTAAGGCACTTGAAGGCATACCACTATTTAGTGGGAAGATGGAGGCGGATTTAGTTATGGAATGGATTGAGGGCATTGAAAATCACTTTGAATGTGATGGAGTGACAAAAGCTCAGAAATTTAAAGTTGCAAAGTCAATACTTAGAGGCTCTGCTTTAACATGGTGGAAGTTCATTCAGTCAGAGGGAGAAAATAAGGCAAGCAACTAATTTCAACTTAGAAAGGAATGGTTAACAAAGTGAAAGAAGCATACATGCCAGATGAATATGAAATCCAAGTGCACAAGAAGAGGCAGAGCTTAAGACAGAAGGATCTTTATGTCAATTCCTACACTAAGGAATTTCAGAAGTTGTGCATGAGATCAAATGTCTCTGAGGATGAAAGCCTTAAGTTGGCTATATACCTTAATGGATTGAAGTGAAATATCCAAGAAGAGATGACTCTTCTCAGTCCCCAAAAAGTGCACCAATGTTATCAATTGGCTATAAAGACTGAAGAAAAGAGTAGAAGAAGGCAATATCAGACTTCAAAGAATAGAGGAAGAGGAAGGGATCAAAGAGGACATAGAGGAGGATGCCAAGGTAGAGGTACTGATCAAAGAAGCCAAGGAGAGTCTAAACTTATAGAGCATGGAAATGAGATCACTCCTAGAGGAGGTCATGGAAGAGGTAGATGAACTCAAGGGGGTTCTAATAGAGGAAGAGGAGCAGGTAGAGGTAATTCCTACTTTCCTAGCATGAAATGCTATAACTGTGGATAGATGGTTTATCCTTCTTATAGGTGCCCTGAGAAAGAAACTCCTTTTAACACAGAAAAGAGGATAGGATATGTTCAAGAAGACACCATGAGTGTTAAGTCACCTGAGATTAGTCATATTGAATCAGAAACGGGGGAGAAATTGATGGTTAGAAGGGTTCTAATCAGATAACCAGTCAAGGGGGAGCCAAAACAAGGAAGAGCCATATTTTGGGTGAGATACAAAATACTTGGAAAAGTGTGTAAAGTTATAGTTGATTCAGGGTCTATTGATGACATCATCTCAGAGGAAGCAGTAAAGAAGATTAAGTTGGAGAAGATACCCCATACTAATCTCTACAAAGTGACATGGTTGAATAAGGGACATAGTGTCCTTGTGAATGAGCAGAATTGGGTAGAATTCTCTATTGGAGGATATAAGGACAAATTGATTTGTGATGTATTTCCTATGGATGCATTCTATCTTCTATTGGGTAGGCCATAGTAGTATGATAGAGGAGCCATCTATGATGGGAAAGAGAACATCGTCTCATTCAAGAATGATGGGTACAGACATTTAAGGTACAATCATTGTTGGATGAAGAAGAAGTATAGTCAAAGACCCCTAGTGTCTTGTTAAGTAGTGGGAAGGAATTCCTAAACACATTCCAAAAAGAAGGAGGTGAGGAGTATGACATAGTGGTGACACCCAAAGAATAGGAAAAGGTCACTCAAGCACATATACCAGAGGAGGTCCAAAAGTTACTTGGGAAGTACAAGTAAATAGTCAGTGATGGGACACCAACAACATTACCTCCATAAAGGGATATCAGTCATCAGATTGATTTCATACTAGGAACTTCGTTTCCCAATAAGGTAACATACAAGCTCACACCAGAGTAGAACCTAGAAGTAGCTAGACAAGTGCAGGAGCTATTAGACCAAAGACTAATCAAGAAGAGCACAAGTCCATGTGTTGTACTTGTGGTCTTAGCATCCAATAAGGGTTGTATGTGGAGAATTTTCACTAACTCTAGGGCTATTAATAGGATTACAATTAGATACAGATTCCCTATTCATAGAATTAAGGATTTGATGGACTATCTTGGAGGGGCAAAGTACTTCACTAAATTGGACCTAAAAAGTGGGTACCACCAGATTAGAATCAAATATGGGGATGAATGGAAGACAATGTTTAATACTACTGATGAGTTTTATGAGTGGAGAGTTATGCCATTTGACCTTTCAAATTACCCTAGCACATTCATGAGGCTCATGAATGAAGTGCTTAAGTATTTCACAGGGGTATTTGTGGTAGTGTATCTAGATGATATACTAATCTTCAGTAGAACAGTAGAAGAGCATGTGAAGCATGCAAAAATGGTGCTCAAGAGGTTGCAAGAGGAGAAGTTATCGATCAATCTAGAAAAGTGTGACTTCTTCAAGAAAGAGCTTGTATATTTGGGGTTTGTAGTATCCCAAGGGTCATTGAAGATGGACCCAAGCAAGGTGGAAGCTATTCTAAATTGTCCTACACCAACCACAGGGACAAAGGTAAGGATCTTTCATGGGTTAGCTCAATTTTATAGGAAATTTATAAGAAACTTCAGTGGCATTTGTGTACCACTCCTTTATTCCATCATGGGTGGTCTAAAGAGTAAGTTCAAGTGGACTTTTGAAGAAGAGAAGGGTTTTGAGAAGTTGAACCAAGAAGTGGCAACTCAACCCATCCTTTTTTTACCTAGTTTTGATAATCTATTCAGAGTGGAATGTGATGCCAGAGGAATTGCAGTAGGAGTACTAAGCCAAGAAGGAAGACATATAGATTTCTTTAGGGAGAATCTCAACGAGGATAAAAATAAGTACTCTACTTATGATTTAGAGATATATGGTCTAGTTTAGTCTCTAAGGAAGTGGATACATTATCTCCTACCTAAGGATTTTGTAGTGTTTATAGATAACCAGGTACCTAGCTACATCAACACACAAGAAAAGCTAAGTAATAGGCAATTGAAGTGGATGGAGTATCTTTAAGCATTTACATTCACTATCAAGCATAAGAAAGGATAGTTGAATAAGGTGGCAGATGCACTAAGTAGGAGGATGTTGACAGTGCAAGAAGTGAAATTCAAAAGAATTGGGATAGAGAGTTTCAAGGATCTCTATGGAGAAGATGAAGACTTATGTGAAGCATATAAGGTATGTTCTATTTTTTAGAATCAATTTTCACTATCAATTCTCAGATTATACATTACAGAGTGGGCTATTATTCAATGGAAATCAATTATGTGTACCCAAAGGATCAATGAGAGAAAATATTATCCAGGAGAAGCACAATGGAATCTTAAGTGGACATTTTGGTATCAATAAAACAATTGATTTGGTAGAGAGGTTTTATTATTGGCCCAAGTTGCCAAGGGATGTCAAAATATATGTAGAGAAATGTGTGGTTTGTATGAAAGCCAAAGGAGAAGCTAGTAATGTAGGTTTGTATCAACCCTTACCCATTCCCAATAGACCATCTGAGTGCATTAGTATGGATTTTGTGGTGGGTATTCCTAAGACCAAGATAGGGTTGGACAGTGTTTATGTAGTGGTAGATAGGTTTAGCAAGATGAGTTATTTCATTCCTTGTAAGACCACTCATGATGCTAGCTACATTTCTCATCTCTTTTTCAAGTAGATTTTAAGGATACATGGACTACCCCTAAGTATAGTATCTGACAGAGATGTTAAGTTCATGAGTCACTTTTGGAAGACTCTATGGAGCAAGCTAGGCACTAACTTGTCTTTTGGTTTAGCTTACCATCCTTAGAATGATGGTCAAACTGAGGTGATCAATAGGGTGTTACGTAACCTTCTCAGATGCCTAACCAAGGGGTATAGACAAACTTGGGATTTGATCATTCCTCAAGTTGAATATGCATATAATGATAGTGTGAATAGGACAACATGGAGAAGTCCTTTTGAGATAGTATATGGAATGCATCTAAGGGGTGTATGTGAGCTAAAAAATCTAGGATCTATGGAACATAGGAGTGGAAATTCTGAGGATTTCACTCAAACCATGAAGGAGATTCAGAAGCAAGTGAAGAAGACTATCACTGAATCTACTCAAGAGTTAAAAGATAAGGTGGATGTGTCTAGGAAGGATATATAATTTGTAGTAGGCGACTATGTCATAGTAAATCTCAACAAATCTAGGTTGCAGAAAGGAGTGCCTATGAAGTTACAAATGAAGAGAGTAGGACCATGCAAGGTAATAGCTAAGTATGGACAGAATGCTTACAAGGTGGAGCTTCCTAAAGATTTAAGTATCTCATGAGTGTTTAATGTATCTGACTTGATCAAGCATAATGGACCACTGACAAAAGTGAATGAGAATAGTAAGGAAATACTGGAGGATGTGAGTACTGAGGTGTTACCTCCTACAAACAAGCTTCAAGCAGACAAGATCTTGGAATCTAGAGTGAAGAAGTATACATGGCACAAGGTATATATGGGACACCTGCTATAGTGGAAGGACAAGCTAGAATCTGAGGCTACATGGGTGGAGGAAGATAATTTAAAGAAGCATGGCATTGATTTATCTCTGATATCTCCCCACATTCTTTAGTGTTTGTGCAGAGGGGGAGAATGGTGCAGGAGCACCCATATGTTGTTTCAAAAATCTACCTAGTTTAGTTAAGTGTGTGTGTGCCTTAGGGAATTTTTGGTTGTGAAAATATTGATTCAATATTAAGGTCATGTTGACCATACCATAGGCGAGTTAGGATGTTCAATTTAAGTCTTAGGACCTTTTAGGAAGTGCAATTAGGGATAAGAAGTTGTAAAGCCTTCTAATTGGAACATGTGTGATGATGATGTCATAATGAGGTTAGTAGGGTCTAGGATAGGTTGAAAATGTATTTCAACCTTAATTTAGGTATTTTGTAAAGTTTGGTGGAAAATTGAAACTATTTTTGCTTAGTTGACAAGAAATGAGAAAAGTTGCAAAAGTTGCAAAATGCAACTTTGCAAAGTTGCTCCAACAAATTTTGCAAGAATTGGAAAAATCATAAAAAAGATTCCCTAAGGGGTTGATAACTAATCCACCACCCTATATAAGGGAATTTGATACCAATTAGAAATTTTGGATCCCTACTGTACGGACTTGATATTTTGAAATCGAGAGAGCATTAGTATTTTAGTGTGTAAATTATGGTTTTTTCATTACAGTATTTCTTTAATCGATTAGTTTAAGTACTATAACTTGTGCATGATGTAGGGAAATTGATATTTAAATTATATGTGGCATTAGATATTCTTTTTGTTCTATTTTACATACTTCTTGTAAATATTTTGTGTTCTACATTGCCTCTGGACTGAACTAGACATTTTGTAAATAATGGGGTGCTAGATCATTTTCCCACGGTACAAATTGCACAGAACTTTTTTAATAGTTAATAGACTCCATGTGTGTACATATGGAAGGATTTTGGTCCCTTGAAATAACATGATCTATTTTTGGAGTCTTTCCCTAGGCGAGCCAGAGAAGAGCCCAGCTAGGAGAGACCTTAGTGCAAAGAACTTAATTTGCCAAGGTGGTCACTTAGAAAAAAAATTCCTTTTGGAGAAGGAAGATATGAATCTTACCAATATTTTTTTAAAGAGGAGGGGACTCTACTAATCCATTTGTGAGGGGAAAACTTAGCAAGTTGCAGAGGATCCAGGAAAGGCCTAGAAAGCCTTATTTTTTCTCATTTCCAGTTAGGGCAGTGTACGTACAGTTATGACCCTAAGACACCAAAAATATTTGAGGGGTGGTAATTACTAATAGGAATAGCAAGAAAATATTGGGGGTTTATTTGTGAGGATTTAGGTAAAATCCTTGATTTCTTGGAGTAGGAGACCTAAGAGGGCTAGTAGTCTTTTAGGCCTAATTGGAAAGATTGGTGAAATCGACTTGCAAATGGAACTAGGTGGGTTACTAATACCTCTAGTAGGATGGTTTGAAGCTTTCATAAGCACCTCCAAACATTTTTAAAATTATTTCAATAATTTGGAGGTTAGAATCCTTTGACGTGATTTAAGGGCTAATGGCTAGAGTTACAAGATTGCAACAAGTGTTGACTTGATAGAAAGAACTTTGTTGATCGGTTGGAAAGAAGAACCAGGGGATCCTAAGAAGGTGAAGGTCCTATAGGTTGCAAGTGGTGGAGGGAGAAACCCTATAATTATTCCAATAAATACTAAGAGCATGAATCAGTGATTGATTCATCCAACCTCCCTATCAAATTCGTTCACAATATAGATTTCTCTAGACATTACATTAGTTTTCTTGTCACTTTTCTTCTCAAATCTCTCCTTTTATTTAAGGAGTGTAGTGATGGATAAACTCACCAAATCATCCTCATCCATGCAATCAGCATCCATATCAATAGGTTTTTCTTTAGTTGCCAACAATAAGATAGAAGATGTGTCAATTTCAGCTTTGACTTCAACTTTAGCTTCTTCTTCTTTCTGCTCCATTTATTTCAACTATTCTTCTCTTTTTTCTTTATCCTCAGCCACTGTACTATAAATGTTTCCTTCAAATTGATCCTTTTCATCATGTAAAGTGTCAAGAGTCACAAACACAACAGAAACATAGAAATATGATTGCCTATCATCTTCGCTCTTCTCAACACTTGCCTCAGCTATTTTGGAACTCTTTCCCATTCCTATAGGTTTAGGAATTGTAGGGTTTAGGAGGTGGAGTCTTCTCAAGAATAGTAGTCATTAGTATCTGATCCAATGCTCGAGTATCTTCAGTAACTTCTTCATATTTTCATGCCATGATTTTCACTACCTTGCCTTGGTCCTCAATAAAGGTTTCAGCTCACCAAATATTTTGTCTCTATCTTGCATACAAATTACAGGTAACATGTTATCAATTCCTTGATTCCTGATAGTCTCATCTTCAATATGTGCTAGCTTTTTTCTTATTTCTAGTCTGCCATATAGTTCTTCAGGTACACTACCCTCTATCTCTAATAGATTGTTCTTGAAAACAAGTAAGTGGTTTACTACAATATATTCAATCATATGTTTATCAGTTTCCTCATACCTACCATAGTGCTTTTTTATTGAAATTATCTTCCCTACACAATATCTCTTTTATCAATTATCTTCAAGTATGGTTTCTATACTTTTGTGTCACTTTCACCTTTCTTCTCTTCTCCCTCAGTCCTCCGTTCTTTATGTGGTGAATCCACTTTGGTGGATCTAGTGTTAACTCGAGGAACAATCTTTACTACTCATGATGTCTTCAGTTGTAATGAAGGGGTGGCTACATTCGTAACTATAGAAGGTGGAGTATCTACCATCACAACTTTAGGACGTGGAAGGGCTGTAGTATAAGTAATTGCCAATCCAAAAGAACGTTCTGCTAACTTCTTCTTTACTTCCTTCAACTCTTCCTTTGTCAATCCTGCCCCTAATACCACATTCATGAATAATATTTTCTACTTTCATTTTACTCAAGCCTCTGGTATTCTCCTCTCTTATTTTAGCTGATTTTAGTTCATAAGTGGTCCATCTCTCCTTAGATGTATCTACTTCAGATGCTAGAACATGTTCGATATGCATAGTTAAAACTTCTAAAATAAACTCATATCCCATAGGATAACACCATTGATTCCTCATAACAACTTTCTCAAAGAATACACAATCAATTTCAACCATGAAACAGATTGTATCCTTATACTTTTCAATTAAATCTTCAAGAATCTTGTATCTCTCTTTCATCTGCCTCTGAAGAATCTTAACCATGCCAAATAGGTCTCCATCAACCCATGTGCTATTATGTCTTTGGTAGCTCTCAAAAATATGAATACATGTAGGTATCCCTTTCCTCAACCACTTGGGTGCATCCCTGAAAACTTATACTCAATGTGAATGTACATGTGGACTAGTAGTGAACCAAATATGAAGGTTTTAGACTTGCATTTCTATATCAAATTAACATTCTCAAATAATTGTTGTGCCAATAATTCACATAGGTTATACTTAGTATTTTCTTTCACCATCTTGTAATCCATCATAATGACTCTTGTAGATACTAAATTAGGTCTACCACTATAGTAAAATGTGTATCCAATTATCATAGCAACCAATCTCACATCCTGTAGATAAATTTCATTCATTGTCATAGTTCACCTATCCTATTTAGAGTGTGGTAGGGTTTCAACTTGTTTCTTTATATGCTTCTATGCCAAAGGGATGACTATATTATTATTTAGTCCAGTGATCTCATGTATCAATTGATTACAAATCTTTATAGGTTGTTCACATATCTAGATAAAATTACCATGAACTCTACTCAACAATAACTTAGACCATTCCTCTTCCCTGAATTCGTACAAGTCTAGAATTATCATAATGTTTAACTCATCTAAATGTTTGAAATCATCTCTAATTATGCCATTATAAGACATGTACTCCATTTCAGTAGAAATTTCATCAACACCTAGTATATCATATTTGCAATGAATGTATGCCCTAATATCTTCTACATGCAAGATGTCATGCGGTGTTTGGGAAAATGCTCCTTCAGGGTCTTCTTCAAATAACTTAAAAGGATGTTTCATGAATTTCTATCTAGGTTTATCCACAATGTCATAAATCAAATGTGCATCCATAGCTTATGTATGAGTAGATGATGTAAATACCTTACCCACGCTGAATTCTAAATTCTGCTATGATCAATCACATAGTATCACTATCAGATAGTCCTTCACTCTCTGATCATTGATCTCCTTAGGTCGCTTCTCTTCAAAAGGTAAATAAATATGAATCTCATATGTCCTTTATTCATTTCTAAGTGTAAAATTTACCATTACCCAATACACTTAACATCATACACTATCCAATCAATTACAAATCCCATGATCTCAAAATATGCATCGTCTGATGTTGCGCTCTCAGATATATGTTTTATGATGTCGGCCAATATCATACCTAAGATCGCTAGAGATTATTCCACATATTTAGGGGCTGGATATATTCTATTTTTCTCATCCAATGCACCCCTTAAGGTCATGATAGTCCATTCACATCGATTCTACTTTGTTATCATCAGGCAAAGATCCAATAGAATCTATTGTCTCTCCTTGAACCAATATCTCACTTGTCTCTTTGATTTTCCATATCTTACCACTATTGTTATCTCCTTCTTTCTTGAAGAAACTATCAAAATCCCTTTTGATTTCTGCAAGACTTTTACTAGTATCATTTTCATTCTTCTTTGTATTGATAGGAGGCGACACTCTTTTGTTATTTACTCCATTATACCTGCAAAACTTTGCTAGATGACCTAGATTGTTTCATTTATAACATACAAGAGGTCTTCTATCCTAATTTACTTGCAGCTTACAATACTTTGAAATGTGTATGATATTATTAAATTTGTAACATGTGGGTTTCACTATAGGTTCTCCTCTATTATCTTGTCTATATCCAGATTTATTGAGTTTCCACCATTCTTCTTTCTTGTGCCCATAGGCATTATAGTTAAAACAATAACCAGAGAAATTTTTGAAAGGGAAATTACCTCTGTGATCTCCTTTCATGTATCCAAACTTTTACAACCAAAACATCTACCTCTAAAAGGTCTAATCTGTTCTTTAGGTTCTTCAAGAGTATGTTTTTCTACCTCATTCTTCACATCTGGTTTCTCTTCTTGATTCTTGGAACATTCAGATTTATTGAAGCCAATAATAATCATATCTCCTTTAGGTTTATGTCTGTCTATTTGTTCATCGATCAAGTCACTACTCATGTGAAGTTTCTCAATGTGTTTCTTTTTCTCAACAAGTTCACCCTTTATGATCTGATTTTTTTTCTCTAATTGTAGATCTACTTGTTCTTGTAATGGTTAGCCTCCTTCTTCATTTGTTCCATCAGAACATTTGCATTTTTTAAAGCTTCTTCAATCTTTATTTTAGAATCTTTTTTCATGTTGAATCTCTTTAGTCATTGCTTCATTATCAAGCTTCAAAGTGTCATTCCCTTTTTCAAGTTTCTTTACCTGATCTGAATTATCATTGTCCGAATCTTCTTTTATCTGAACCACAAGATCTTGTCTTGGATTTATAGAAAGTTCAAGCTGGTCTTTTAGTTTCTTGATGAATCCCTCTACTCTTCTTAAATTGAATCTCAAGTCGCCATTCTCTGCTTTAGCTTTATGAAGGTCTTCATGTGCAGCTTCAAATTTCTCTTGCAAACTATTTGAATCCATTCTGATCTCCCTTAAGTTGTTAAGCTTTCTCTCCAAGGGCCAAAATATCTGATACCAATTGTTAGGATTAAGTAATACTGAGAGGGGGGGGGGGGGGGGNGTGAATCAGTATTACAACAATTAAAATTAACTTTAAACCAATTACACATAAATCATAAACTTTTTGAAATGAAAAGAGCATAAACAAATAACACAAAACTCATAGCACCATTATTAGTTGTCGAGGAAACCCTCACCAAGGGAAAACCCCAGTGGGGATGGTACCCACAAGCATGCAGTAAAGTATAATGTCCATGTTAGGAGACCTAGCCTTGTTAAGCGATGAATATTACATAGTACATTTCCTTATTAAAGGAATTAAAACCCTTTTAAAGGTATATACAAAACCCTATTATGGGCCAACTAAGCTTACAACTCTTACATCAAAACTTTTGTTACAAAGTGTTCTTCAGTAATGAACAAAACAAGCATCTTCAATGCTTAGATAATTCTAGTCATAGCTCTTCAATGGTCTTTGTCAATCCTCTGCACTATCATTCGCATACATATCTCTTATCATATTCCCATTCACACCATTTCACATCTTCAATTTTTAAAAAGTCTTCATATATATATATATATATA
>MU227084.1:2104090-2131974 GCA_018584345.1 Thuja plicata
CCAACAATATATATATATATATATATATATATATATATATATATATATATATATATATATAGGAGCATCCTTGGGTTGTTGGCAATCTTGCATCATACAAAAATATTTCCTTTCAGATTATTCTTGTTTTCAAGTTCCTAGTTTTTTGTGCCATCGCTTGGTTTTTCTATTGCAAATTTTATGGTTTGTTTTAGACATCATGTTTTACTACATGACGTAGAATTGTTTAAGAAATTACAGACCTGCAAGAAGGACATGGGTGTGAAGTATTACACTAAGGAGTTCTATAAGATGACAATTATATCTTGACACCAAAAGGTATCTAAGGAGAAGGTGGATAGACATATTAATGGTCTGAGATTTAATATTCAGGATGAGATAAGTATGTTGAGGATTTCTACAATGGAGGATGCTTATCAGTATACATTTAAGGAAGAAGATAAGTTGAAGATAAGATAGGGTAACCCTTGGGGAAGTGAAAACAAACAAGTAGAAATAGAAAGGATCAACAAACCATTGAGGTAGAACCTGATCAGAAGACCCTCAAGAGAGGAAATGGTATCAAGTAATTCAAAGGTACTTGTTTCAAATGTTGTGGAATGAGACAGGGATTTTCAGTGTTCTAAAGGATCTAGTAAGAATGTTGGTGAATAAAATCTTATGGCTCATGAGGAACACGCTAATGTTGACCTTGTGGAAAATGCAGGAAAAGATGAGATGGGAGAATGTCTTATGCTTAGTAGAGTCATGTTAAGTAGGAAGAAATTTGTGTTAGAATTCATCAAATTCATAAGCCAAGATCACCTGCAGCATAATAACCTGTCAGAAAGAAAATAATGGAGACACAACTCATAATGTCCAAAAAATATGAAAAATCATTAAGAGAAGGAATTGAGAGAATTCCTGAGAGTGATTCAATAATTAAAAAGTGATCAATCCTTATAAAGGAGATCAAAAACCTAAGATGGGTGAAGAAACCAAGGTTGCATGAATAATTAATAAAAGAATCAATTATTGCATGCCTAAAGTTTAGCTAAAGTGAAATAGAGATAAACGGGACTTAATAATTAAATAAAATAATGATTTGATTAATAAGTGAAAATACCTTTTTAACTCTAACACCCCCCTTAAGATAAACTTAGAGAGAAGCTAAAAACCTAAATAGCTAATGAAAGAAGGAAAGATGGGTCCCGACAACATAGCTTGATGAGGTACCCAAGTATAAAAAATGTCTGTAAAGAGGAGAAAATTAGAAAACCTAGTGGGAAAAACCCCTCTCCAAAAAGAGATGAAGCCTAGTGAATGACTGAAGAAGCCTCAAAACTAGAGAATGTCCCAGAAAATAGGAACAAAGAAAGAATATGTAGAACACCTCTGAGGCATGAAACTACAAACACTATCAAAGAACTTCTCTCTATGAGTGCCCAAATGACACAACTCGAATCTAGATGGAAAAAAAGGCAAACATCGAAACTCGAAGATACAGATGGAAAAAATGCCTTGTTTGAAGCCTCCAAAATAGGAACAAAAGAAGAGTGTCCATATGGTAAATGATCCATCTAACCAAAATACATAGGTACGAGCCACTGCATCCACCTAGTATATAGGAATACAAACTGAAAACATAGCTCACTCCATAGAACCAAGGAATCATTAGAACAAACAGTAGATACCCCCATAATGCTGATAGAGAGAGGTATATAACAAATACACTAAGATACTGCCAAGAATAACTGCATGATGAAGAATGTAGAAGCACAAAATAAAGTATGTGTCAAAGATGATCAGTCACCGACACACATGAGGCTAATGTCATGGAAGGAACACTCACTTGACAAAGGTTCAACAACCCCTCCATTACACTTTAGAATATATTGTGAGTACAATTAGGCACAAAATGTGCAGGATCCAAAACATGCATGATGACACTTTATCTAAGTATGTTTGCAATAAAGCTACATAAAAAGATGTATACAATATCTAGGAATGACTGAAAGCTAAAGAAACATATGTAACTACTCTCAAGGAGTCATCCCATTAACAAAAATTGATCCCAGGACCTGAAACATCCAAGATATCCACCAGATTGAAAAAATGCAAAAAACTGAATAAAATATACCTGGAGTAGATTCTTGTAACGAGACCCATAAAAGAAGGAGAACAAAACCAAATTTTTGATGCCATGTGAAAGCCAAAAAATAGAGTTCGGATGAGAAAGATATAGTTACCGAAGCGCAAAATGGAATCCTAAATTTGAATGGGAAAAACCCTGCAAGACGAAAAAAATCAAATAAGCAAACTTGAAAAATCAGAGCGGCCTTGGAACCAGCTTTTCGTCGATATCTTGTTTGGCGAAAAAAGTCTCTGTTTGCTCAAGTTATGAGAAAAAAACCACCACAAGGTCAAAAACCAAATGAACCTCATGAAGCCTCAGCTAAAATTGGTGGAGCCCTGCTAAACTAGTAATCCTCCAAATATGGGCTGCCTCCAGATTTTTGGCCAAATTTGGCAGAAATTTTTATTTATTTATTTTAGTGAAAATAATAATAAAAACAACAATTGTTTTTTTTTTAAAACAATTAAAAAAAACAAAATATTTTTTTTATTAAAGAAAAAACATAAAAAAAAACTTTACATTTTTTTGTTTTAAAAAAATATAAGGATTCCATTTTCTCTCTCCTCTATGCAACTGGGCGACACAAAAAATGAGGTGGCACATAAATCAAGGCATCACAGAAATTGAGGTGTCTTGGAAATCGAGTTGAATTGTTGCCTTGTAAAGTGTGCCAAGAAAAAATAGGGCCCAAATTTCAACAATGTCCACATAGGACGTGCCTTATATGAAAATGGGGGTTTTGGGGCATTCCAAACACAACCCAAATGTCATTTTTTGCTCAAACCACTCCAAAAAAAATCCCCTCTAGATTCAAAACCTTTTTAACTCTAACAATTTGAACCTATACAAAGGAGGAATTTGTTTAGGACTGTTTACAAATCATAAGGTAAATGTTGTAAGGTTGTTGTGAATGGTGGTAGTACTGATAATTTAGTATCAGAAGAGATGGCACAAAAAATTTGCTTGCAATGGCTTAAACAATCTTTTCCTTATGGGATGAGTTGGATTTTAAATGAACATATGGTGGAGGTGAAGTAAATGTTTGGTAAACTTAAACTTTGGGCCTTACCAAGATGAAGTATTGTGTGATGTGGTATCTATGAGTGTTTTTCATGTTCTATTAGGAAGACCTTGGCAATTTGATAGAGGACTTGTTCATGATTGTAGAAATATCTTGGTCACAATAGAGAAGGAAGGAAAGAAATTTACTTTGGTTCCATTGAAGGAGGAAGAGGGGAGAATTGCTTCCAATATGAACATTGTGAAGAGTTATAGTTCAAGGAAATAGAATATAGAGGTTGATATGGATCTAATGAATGATCTTTGAGCTAGATCTGAGAATCGGTTGGTATCAGATAACAGGAAGGGTAAAGTGAAGCAAAAAAGACTTTGGATGAGATTAAGTCTTGTAATAGAGGTAAATCATTTTTGAGAAAGAAAGGAGGAGGTAAGAATTCTTATATGAGGCATGACAGAGAGATTTTGGAGTAGAATAAGAGGATAGATCTATCAGAAGAAAGAGCAGAAATAAAAAGAAGGACAGTTGTAGATAAAGATATTATTTAGATTAAGAAAGAGCATGTGATTTATGTCTTGAATCCTTTCAAATGTTCATAAGTTTCTCTTATGGAAAATTTTATTCTCACGAGGGGTGTTTGAAGTAGGAATTGTAGACCTTATGGCAAGACATATTGTCAATTAGTTTCAAAACACTTAGTCATCTAGTGTTGAGCAAGCCAGCAAGAATTTGCAATTCTTGAGTGATCAGTGTCACTTGAGTGATCAGCTTTGCCCGAGTGACCAACATTGCCCAAGTGATCAGTATGACCCAAGTAATTTACAGTATCACCTGAGTGACAATTTATCACCCGAGTATACTTCTAGACCCAAGTGACACTTTGAAGCCGACTTTGCATTTATTGTTAAATATCATTTTGTTTATTGCAAGGTGACTTGTACAATTATTTGTTTGGATAAGATATATATGTAAGATAGTTTGTTTTATCCAAACTGAGAATGAAAGCATATATGAATGGAATGAAATGTATGCATATGTATAAGTAAGACATGTGAATGACAATTTTATTAAAAGAGAAGAAGTATTCAGGACAGCAGAGTCTCATCCATCACATTCAAGTGATTATTTATATTAAGAAGGATCTTATTTAGCAATCATAGTTGTATAGAGTAGATCCTCAACTGGTTCATTCTCACAGCTGGATCTAAAAAATACTTTAACAAGGTGGACCCAACAGTCCTTTATATGCTCCTAACAAGGGAAGACCATCATAAGTGGTCATTGTAAGCTCTAACATGCTAAATTTATACTGCATTACTAAATATTGTGGGTATTATCCCCACCCCAGCTTTACTTTCTTTTGGAAGGTTTCTGGGTAACCAAATATTTTGTTATGTGTTGTGTATGATTCTTTACATTCAAGTTCTATGTATGCAAACAAAGAAGTTAATCTAATTATAGATTAAAGGATTAAGTATTATTGGTTCCTTATTCACCCCCCTCTCATTCATTGGGAAAATCACATATTTGCAACAATTGGTATCAGAGCAGTGGTTCTCTTACCAGAATTTTAACAGCTTGAGAAAAGATCAGAGGCTATGGAAACATACAGACTGGATTAGGATATACAGAACAAGGTGAATCCTCAAAACAAGGAGGTCAAAAGAACAAAAATCCTACATGCAATCATTGTGGTAAGTTAGGGCATACATCAAATAAATATTGGAGCAATGGGAAGTCAAAATTTAATTGAAAATACTATAGTTGCAACAAACATGAACATAGAGAAAGTGAATGCAAAGAGAAACCTAAGTTTGAAGGAAAATGCTACAAGTGTAACATACAAGGTCATAGATCTTCTGAGTGTAGTTCAATAATTCTACTGAACAATTAATGAAGGAAATCTTTGGTTGGGATTACAACACATGGTACAGATGTTGTCATTGTGGTGAATATGGGCATATAGGTGCAAATTGTATGAATATTGACTTCACAAAAAAGGATCCTACTAAGAGATGTTATGTGTGCAAACAACTCGGTCATCTAAGCAAGAATTGTATGAATAGAGAAAACGTTGATGTTGGTTTTGAAGATGGAAAAAATTAAGTATCAGAATATAAGAACTCAGATGAGAAAGCAATGGGTAAGGAAGTCTACTAATAATTCTAATCAAAGCAATGAAAGATCTATTGGCATACAAAATAGTGAGCTGGGTGGATCTACCATTATAGAATAAAAATATAAAGAGATGACTGGAACTGTGCAACACAAGCCATCACACATTAGTTCCAGATGAGATAAAGGGCCATATCTGCATATTGATCCATGAGGAAATATTATAGTTCTACGCGAGTTATAATGTTAGTTACACCCGAGCTACTCTAGCTTAACCGAGCTGAGGCAGGCAGTATTGATAGTTGGGAAGCTAGTGTCACATGAGCTTTCAAGTGAATCTTTGAGAAACACCTGAGTCATGCCAGCTACTATGTGCAGAGAATTTAACGAAATACTGTAACGTTTGAAAATCTCTTATAAATGAAGGGTTGTAAAGGTTATTGTTTACAGTTTATAGATCAATTTAGAGCCCTTAGCAATTCAATGCAAATTTGTGATTGAAAGCAAAGTTTGATCAATTCATCCAAACAATATGGCATTCACTTCTAGAAGCAAGGTAAATAAAGGTTCTGAGATGTTGGTGGCGAATGCAATTTTTGATCATCCAATGTGTAAAATTAATCCAGCAGTTGCAGAAGAGATAGACCCAATGGGATCTCATTCCCTGATTCCTCTGAAAGTGTTACTAGTTAATGACATCAGAAGCTTCTATCACTACAACATACAAGAGCTTGTAACCATTGAGATGAACAAAGCATATAATAAATTATGTACAGATGGGAGCTTGAAGCCCAAGCATAAGCACATCAAAACCAAGGGTTTAATACACATCATGTACATGCCAAGGAATTTATAGCTAAAGTGGATGAGATTTTTTTTAGTCATGTCCAAGACATGCACCTATGGTTGGATCATCCTATGAAGATCACAAAAAAGATGATACACCGTGTCACTGGGTTTCCTATGCTAGAAAATCCAAAACGTACCAAACCCTAACCCGGGATGACCTAGGAGAGTTAACTCTTGCAAAGTGGGATGGTAGAGGCATAAGACTTAATGGAGTAAATGATATGGAATTGAATCTTGGCATTCATGTTATATCCCACAAGATATACAGTTTGAGAAGACCCAACAGTGTTCCGTGTGAAGCTGTTGACCTAGCATACAAAGTGGTGAAGAAGACTCTGGTATTCAACCTAGCAGAACTATAGCTCATCCAGTTGAGCAAGAATATGGAATGCATCTAAGTATCCAAGAAAAATCCATGTAAGTTCGGTTCTCTTATAATCTTCATACTCTTTTATGTTGAGAAGTTCTTTCCCTCCAAGGGCACAGTACCATGAAAGAGGGATAGACCAATAATCCATCAGATTAATGAATTTATAGCTGAGTTAGGAGATAACTTTGATAACATTATGGATGGATCCTTTGAGAATTTCAAATAGAAGATGTAGAGTAGGTACAAAATTCCTAATCAACTAATTGAAGATTACAAAGATGAAATTTTCTTCCTAGTTGATTGTGAGAAGGTGTATATACAAGCAGTAAGGCCGAGGGTTGCATGGGTGAAAACCCTCTCATATGAAGACAACATAGATGACACAAGAGACATCATAGAGGCTCTTGTAAATGAACCTAAAAATCCAAAGGCACCCTAATTTGGGACATATGAGGAAGCTAAGAGCAGGATATCTTTGGATATTGAAATTCCCAAGATTTTGAAAAGAGGAAAGAAGAGGATTGATACATTTAAGAAGAAGTATGGCAAGACCTCCGACTCTCCTGCCATCTCTGAGATTAAAGATGATACAGTTGAAATAGAGGATGTTGAACCTGAGGAAGAAAAGGAAGAGACCTATATTGAAACACCTCAGAAGAAGAGGAAGGATGCACCCAAGTAGCAAAAGGCAAAAATCACTACATTTGTTATCACCGTAAGAAGATCAAGGAGAAAACTTGTATTGGGTAAAAATGAGGATGATGATGAAGAAACTAATACTATGGTTTTCATCAAATCACCACCCTCAATTGATCATAGAATAAAAGTACTAAAAGAAGGAAGAGCTGTGAGTTCTTTGAAATCACTTAATTATGCTTCTAGGACTAAGGAAGAAAAGAGAAAGATTGAAGAAGAGGTAGTGGAGAAAATGGCAAAATGGAAATATGAACCCTCTGAGCTAAAGAGCTATATGACTGAAGAGCTATTCAAGGTAGTTTCTATTCCTTGGTATAATGTAGTCCAAACTAAAAATAACATAAGGGAACAGACATTGAAGCAAATCATGCCTACAATGAAGGGAAAAGATGTAAAAGAAGCCTTGAGTAAATATGAAAATAATTACACCCCAGATTTAGGGCATTCCAAATATTGAACAAAAACATAAAAGATGTAGCTCAAAGTGCCACATTAGTATGGAAATAAATATTTGAGATAAAAGAAGAAAATGATAAGGCAGAAATACTGAGTACAGACCCTCCAGAATAGGAAAATGATGACACATTACTCGAGGTACAGACTATTGAAGAGTCCAATATTGAGAAGATTGCAGTAGACATAATGGCATAATTACCTCAGTCTCCTATTTAGTATATAGTATCTTCAACAAAGTTCAAGGTTGCAGAATCCACATCTGAACAAGTAGAAACTAAGCAATAGGCTCCACTTACTACTAAGCCAAGCATACCCGAGTCGCAGAAGGACAAGGTAGATATTTCTACTGCCAGTATTGACCCATCGATTAACATTGATTTAGAAATTAGTATTATAAAGGTCAATGACCTCATTAGATTGAATACTGAGGAAAAGGATGAGGAAGGTAAAGGTAAGGAAATTGTTCCTTCACTGAGTCCTAAGATAAAAAGAAAAGAAAAAGTAGTAAATAGTGATGAAATAGATCTTGATGAAGAAATTGTGATTTTGAATTGGGATTGAACCATCTTATCTATAGAATAAATGGACACTCTCAGAGAACTTTGGAAGAAAAGAGCTACAAAACATAAGCGCCAAAAGGAAAGGCAAAGGAACAAAGTACTTGAAGATATCAAGGGAATATTTGTAGATTCATTACAGATTGAATTCAATGAAAGTGACTCAATAATGGACCAACTTGTTGACATTGTCCACAAGTTCATCATAGATATGAACGGTCAAGAGAAATTACTTGAGAAAGAAGAAAAGAAATTTGAGAACAAGGTTCTAGAAAAAATTGTATCATCAGCACTCTAGAAACCACCATGACCAATGTGGTAGCACTATTTGTAAAGTTAAGTGATACTTCTAACTTTACTATGGAGATTAAGAACAAGATAGTGAATATTGATGCAGACATGAAGGAAAGTGCAAGGTAGTTAGCACTTGACCCAAGCACTAGGTCAACTCATTTCATGAAGATCAAGTATCTTACTGATCTATAGGCTGAATTATTGAGAGATGAAGCCAGAACTAGAGAGTCACTTTCAGATATACAAAGGCAACTACTACCACACATGGATGCAATGCAGAAACACATCACACATGCAAAGACACTCATTCATGACAACAATTTCTCAGTTGCAAAGCTATTGATAGAGTTGTCTCCAAAGCTGAAAAATGAATTGCACATCATGAAGGTGCTATAGGACAATTGATACAACACTTTGTCTCAGATTTGGAAGGTACACAGTGATTTCCTATCCTACTTTGGAATAACCTTGTAAATATCACTTTTGGCATTTTTGTCAAAAACAAGGGAGAAATATCATTATATTGTAAATAAAGGGAAAATATCATTGAGGAAACACATGTATAGTGGAACAGTGAAGAATAAATACTTTACAAAACATTTTTTTGAAAAATACAAAAATAGAGTCAGTTGCACCCGAGCAGCACGAACAGTGTCAAAACACAAGCAAACAATAAGGGGGACTTTTGACATATTAGATACAAAATTCAATGATAAGTTTTTTTGTCGCTAATGCCAAAGGGGAAGATTGTAGACATTATGGCAAGACATATTTTCAATTAGTGTCAAAACACTTAGACATCTAGTGTCGACTGAGCCAGCAAGCATTATGCAAGTCCCAAGTGATTAGTGTCACCCAAGTGATCAACTTTTCTTGAGTGACTAGCATCGCCTGAGTGATCAGTATGACCCGAGTGATTTACATCATTGCCCAAGTGACTATTTATCACCAGAGTAAACTTTTGGACCCAAGTGATAGTCTGAAGCCGACTTCGCATATATTGTTAAATATCATTTTGTTTATTGGAAGCCAACTTGTAGAGTTATTGCCTGAGTGATCAGTATGACCCGAGTGATTTGCATCATTGCCCAAGTGACTATTTATCACCAGAGTAAAATTTTGGACCCAAGTGATAGTTTGAAGCCGACTTCGCATATATTGTTAAATATCATTTTGTTTATTGGAAGCCAACTTGTAGAGTTATTTTTTTGGATACGATATATATGTAAGATAGTTTGTTTTATCCAAAATGAGAAAGAAAGCATATATGAATGGAATTAAATGTATGCATATGCATAAGTAAGAAATGTGAATGATAGTTTGATTAAAAGAGTAGAAGTATTTAAGACAGCAGAGTCTCATCCATCACATTTAGGTGAATAGCTATATTCAAAAGGATCTTATTCAACAATCATAGTTGCAAAGAGAAGATCATCAACTGGTTCATTCTCACAGGTGGATCAGCAAAATACTTTAACAAGGTGGACCTAACAGTCCTTTCTTTAAATCTCTTAACAGAGTTGCATTACTTATTGTATTGTACAAAATCATTTAACAAGGTGAACCTAACAGTCCTTTTTATGCTCCTAACAGGGAAAACCATCAGAAGTGGTCATTGTAATCTCTAATAGGCTAAATTTATAGTACATTACTATATCTTGTGAGTATCATCCCCACCCTAGTTTTACTTTCTTTTGGGAGGTTTCTAGGTAACCAAATATTGTGTTATGTGTTGTGTATGATTCTTTACTTTCAAGTTCTATGCATGAAAACAAAGAAGTTAATCTAATTGTAGATTAAAGGATTAAGTATTATTAGGTCCTGATTCACCCCCCCACCCTCTCATTCATTGGGAAAATCATATATTTCCAACATGAGCATCCTTGGGTCTTTGGCAATCTTGCATTACGCAAAAATATTTCCTATTTGTAATAATCTTCCACACCTTTCGTCTTTTTTTTTGTATTCCTCACAAGTGTCTATTGGCAAGTTGACACTACAGAGATTATATCAATAATTTTTTTTTTGATTATGCAACAAAGTCATATAGGAGTTCTGACAGCCAGTTCACAAACCTTGAAGACCAAAAATTGACTAAGTATAGAAGGCAGTGCAGTTAGAGACATATCCGCTGATCAGAGCACCTGCGCATGTGCATATGATCGAGTCATGGTCTGTTTCTTTGGATATAAGCTTATGGTTATAGTATTATGCTAATTCTACACATGCAGGTTCAGATATATCAGTATGGTGAAGTCATAGCAAGTCCAAGTGCCCTAGCAGCTTAGAAGAATAGAGCATGGAGCCGACTCATATTTTTTATTAGCACCTGCTAATTTGTTTTTCATTGGCTATGCACCTACTATAATAAGTTTGTATTTATGTTATTATCACTAATGTAAACATGCTTAAGACAATTCATTTGGAAGCATTGTGTATGTTGCTTTTGGGTTGACTAAGTCCTAGTTTCTGGTCACATCTATTGAGTATGTATATATAAACTTAATATGTATTTTGTATTAGATGTTGTATGGTAACAAAAATAGAAATATATAGAAATAAAGATAGAAGAGAAAGAAGAGTATAATCAGCATGAGATAAATATTTATAAGTGATTAGAGTTTTAGCTCACAAAAGGAACTGATCAGACAAGTAGTGTCATAACAATAGTTCAATTGATAGATATAGTGTGTATTTCTCATCAGGAGGTTGTAGCCTTCTTCTTTATTGAGCAGTGCGCTTGGGCAGTGAGCCATGCACCTTTAATAGGGTTTTGTAAAGACTCCTAATAGGGTCATTATACTTGCATTGTAAAGACTGCTCCTAACAGGGAAAAGGAGCTCTAACAAGTTCATAAGATTAGTGCAATTATTTGTGGTACAAATTCCCACCGAGGTTTTCCTCTGATCAAGATTTCCCCATAAACATATTTTGTGTTATGAGTTAATGTGTTATGCTTAATCAATTATATTTTTGTTTTAAGTTTCAAATTGCTGAATTATACTAAACATTGATTCACCCCCCCCCCCTCTCAGTGTTTCTAACAATTGGTATCAGAGCTCTGGTCCTCTGAGAGAATTTTAACCACTTGAGGAGATCATGGACTCAACAGAAGTGAAAATTTTGAAAAAGAATCTTGAAGTAGCTCTTGAAGATCTTGATATATTTGAAAAATAAAATGAATAACCAAAATTGAAAGTTGATGGCTCGCAAATTCTCATCAAAAAATTAAGAAAAGATTTGAAAGATTGCTCTACGAATGATTTGGGAAAAATGGTCAAAAACCTGAATGAAGAAAACATTTCTCTGAAGGATAAGATTGAAGATTTGAATGAAGATCTAATAGATAGCCAAACAACTATTGAAGAAAAGACCAAAGAAATTAAACAATTAGATGAATAACTTATGCAAGAAAATATGAATATCTTGGAGTTGGAAAACATCAAGAAAAAGATAGAATCCAAGTTGACAGAAGCCAAGAATCATATTGAAAAATTACACACAAGTTCTGATCTATTACAATCACAACTTTATGCACAAAAGTTATAAGGGGATACCACTGGTATTGGATACAATGAAGCACAAACTCAAATTAATGCAATGCAAGAAAGAAAGAAAGTACAATAAGAAACCACAGAAGCAAAGGAAACTAAGAATCTTGAAGAGGCTAAAGAAGAACCACCTAAAGATGAATGCAAAATAGTTAGCTGCACTTGTTATGCCTGTAAAAAACAAGGTCAGAAGGCAAGAGAGTTTAAAGAGGTAAGAACTTTCAATGGTTATTGCTATTCATGAAAAAAATTTGGTCATAAATCCATACACTATAGATCAAATCTAAGGAATCAGACACAACAAAATCAAAGAAGTCAGACTCATTACAATCAGAGAAATCAATCAAAAAAAAATTATCAAAACATTATATGTTAGATATGAAACTACAAGGGACACAGAGCTAAATAGTGCAACATGGTTAATCATGTCAACAATTCTCCAGTAATTTGTCTTTCTTGTAACAAAGCTAGACACATCTCAAGGTTTTGTATATCTAGAGTTCAAAGACAAGAAAGAACTAATAAGTCTCAAGGATCTATATTTGAAGAATCAGGAGAAGTCAAGTTTGTGAAAGCCACAAAAGATTCAGGAAAAATATGGGTTGAAGTAAAGAAAGATAATGATGTTGAAAAAGTAGTAGACACATCCATAGTGGACGCAACTTCTACTTCTGATTAGATGACCTTCATGGTCATAGGGGGACCTAGACAAGCTCTAAACCCCTGCATAGCAAGTATAATCATCTTGGAGTATGTGCCTTCAGTTTTATGCTTTTGGTAACATTTTGTTATAGTACGCAAGAGTGCAAGGTTCTAAGAAGAGCAGTAACTAAAATTTGAATTCTCAGTGGAAACCGTGTTAGAACTCATTTATAAGTCAGTAAAAGATCTTATATATTCACTTTTACATTTGAGATCGATGCAATTGGAGAGCACAAGATATTCAAGCATCTTAGTATTGACTAATTACCATTGGTTGGTTAGCAAAGTAGATTGCAGTTGTAATGGAACCCTAGCGCGGACGCGTCATTTTAGAATCTCTGTGAAACCCTATTTAAGAAAGTTGCAAGTAAGTAATGGCTACTCCTATAGTGTTTGACATATCTGAGAAAAAGAGATATGTGTTTAAGAAGCATCCTTTAAAGTCGGTTTTGGATGATGTTGATGGAGCATTTTCCAAGACTCTATTAGGAGTCGTGCATGTTGAGGACATATGCGCTTACATTTACTATAAGAAGGAGTATATTGGTGATAATAGAATAAAAATGCTCATGGCATCTATGATGAACCTGGATTACTCATTCAAGGATGAATTATCACATCTCACTGATAACCCTATCTTTGAATATGCAAATGTGCATGAGCTCTATGAACTAGAATGGGTTAAACTTGTACTCAGTAGGATCCATGCTGATCTATATTGGATTGGTGAAGTTCATTTCCATATTACTGCTGATCTCGTTCATGAGATGACCAGACTCTCTAAGGTCAGACCTATTCTTCCCATTGGAAAGGATGTCAAGAAATAGGTTGAGCAGGCATGCTTATCTGGAAGCGATAGGCGCAGAATGACTATTGATCCTATTGTGGAGAAAGACATCCACCATGATACTTGGTTACGAATTTCAGCACACAAGAAGACTTAATAGTGTATCCACAGCTATAGTTCTAGCAGCAATAAGGATGGCTAGAAATAACACTCAATATAACCTTTGTGAAATATTGCGCACACAACTAATTGAGAATATTAAAGCTATCAAGCATGACAAAAGAAAAATATTCAGACTTGGCTTGTTGATTATATACTTATACTTCCACATTGTTGGTAAGGTCTCTAATCTTTACCTAGACAGGAGCAAACCTACCTTGTCTCAAATTTCATTGAAAGCTACATTAGAAAGTAGGATAAAGGACTCTATGGATATGGAGATCAAGACATTCAGAATTAAGATGCAGAAGAGGTTTAGAATACTGGAGAAGATAGTTGAAAAATAAAAGGACACCATATGCTTCATGGTAGAAACAGACTGTAGATGCATGGAAGAAGTTGAGCCAAGAACCAAATGGATTCAACCACTTGGTTATGAAGTAGAAGAACATGTTTTGGAAGGATATGCACAATTCCTTCTATCTGCACCTAAAGATCCAAATGAGCCTAGATGGGGCACATATAGAGAAAAGACAAATCAAGTTGATTATGTCCTATACAGTGTAGACAATAAGAGGAAAGCATTAAGGATTACCTCTAACATTCTAAAAGTTCATGGTGTCACCCAAGAAGACCTAGATAAAGCTAGGGAAGCTAAAATTGCAAGAGAACTTAAGCAAACACCTATAGAAGTCAAAATAGAAAAATCTGATAATATCCGCAAGAAGAAAAAGGAGAAGTCTGATGAGAGCATATATGCGCCCTCTACTACCATTGACCTGGAATCCTCTCCACCTTCTGTGCCAAGCAAGTTGACTACAAGAAGGAAGCAAGTTCCCACAAGCAACCCATCCTCAAGGACAACACGAAGCAAAGTAAAGAATACTCAAACCCCTCTTGAGGTAGGATTCAAACCTAGTCTTGAAATCTTAAGGAACAAAATCATTAATGAAGGATGACTAGATTCAATTGCAAATTTCTATTAGAAGTATCAACAAATAGATAAATCAGAAATACATTCTACGATTATCTCACACATGATCAAATTTAAAAGGTCAGTTTTGGAACTTAAGACAATCATTCCAGACATATTATGGAACATACTTGACTTATTAAAAAGATAAGTAATAGAAGAAGATACAAGGATTAGATAAGAAACACTAGATAATCTTCTCCCTGTTTGTTCACATGATGAGAAGGTAATACTGTTAGATTTGGTAAAACCTCATCTAAGAACCAAGACAAGAACTCTTCACATTATGAATAAAGAGTATGAGCTGGTTGGAAAAGAGACTGAAAAAGAATTCAAGAAAGTGTATTTGGATAGACATATGTATCCATCAATGGTTCCTACAACTAAAGTGACTCCAGTTCCTTCCAAACAAGAAAAAGAACAAGAGATTCTTAATGTGCCTATGATATGTCCATGGGATTCTGCACTCAAAGTTACATCGCCCTCTGATACAGTCAAGGATTCAGATGAAACCATTATGATTAATGATGTTAAGAAAACAATGATAGCTTCAGATAATGATGAACAAATTTGAAAAAGTATTTGTCAGCACTGAAGAAGCTGAGAAGATATGCATTGATAATACCTCCTTGCGAAAAGAAGTTCTTACTGAAGACTCAATAGGTTTGAATAATGAGGAAGGTAATCAATCTAATGAACCACCCTCTATGGAGATCCCAGTGAAAATGAAATGTATCGATGTAAGTCAAAATTCTATATTCACTCCATCTATCAAACCATCAATATCATTGTTGTCAAGTTTGACACCTGACTCAGCAAACCTAGATGCATGGGGAGAAGAAGACTTGATCAAAATAAGTGTATTAGCCATGGAGAAAGAAAAAGAGAAACAATTTATGAGAAATCATCTCTTTCTTGAGTTATTAAACATTTTGAACAACCTAGTACCAACAGAGAAGAAATTGGCAAATATTCAATCAGTTAATGATGTCGATAGCATCTTGACAAGCTTCAAAGAAAACTTCACAAGTCTAGTAGACTCAGATACTAAAATTGCAGAAGACAAGTACAAAAAGGAAAGGTTGGATGAAAAAATAAAGAAATTATCATTAGATATCAACTCATTGAACATTGGTCAAGCAATTCTGAAAAAATTAGCAACAAAAGGCAGAAATGTGATAGCTAACTGTATGGACAAAGGCAAATTCATTTCTGAGCACATCAAGAGATTGAGGAAGCATATATATTGGTTGAAAATATAAGGAAATTAGTTGAAACCTCTTCTCAAGACATCAATATCAGTAAAAAAATATATCAAGGGTAGATAGATAAAATTGAGAAAGCCAAGATAGACATCAACAAGATAAGGATGAGACAAACCCAACTGAGAAATGTACTTGCACCCTCCTTACCTGTACTAAATGAGAAAATCAAATAGATTGATACAACTATTGTCACATATGATCAAGGCCCCTACATAGATCTAGTAAATATGGAGAATCTCACATATGCATTATGCACCCATCTTCAGACTATTGATGCACTCAAGGCATTTTGGCAATAAGAAATCAAGAATCTGCAGATTGAATATCGAGATGTGTACTCCGAGTAAGTACTTAGAGACTTTCAATTTTTGACACCTTTGTCATTTATGTAAAAGGGGGAGTATATTATATAAAGGAGGTTGGTGTATATAAAGGAGATTGGTTTATATAGATAAAACTATGATGTATAGTTTGTAAAGATATATCAGTTTTGTGTTAGGTCAAAGTTTAGTAACTTAGCCACATTCCTTTGTTGCCATTAATGACAAAGGAGGAGATTGTTTGCAAGTTGACACTACAGATATTACATGACTAATTGTTTGTTGTCATTATGGCAACAAAATCATATAGAAGTTCTGGCAGTGAGTTCACAAACCTTGAAGACCAAAAATTGACTAAGTATATAATGCAGTGCAGTTAGAGATATATCCACTAATCAGAGCACCCGCGCACGTGCATATGATAAATTCATGGTCTGTTTCTTTGGATATAAGCTTATGTTTATATTATTATGATAATTCTACAAATGGAGGTTCAGATATATCATTATGGTGAAGTTACAGCAAGTCCAAGTGCCCTAGCAGCTCGACATAACAGAGCATGGAGCCGACTCTTGTTTTGGATTAGAGCATGTTAATTTATTTTTCATTGGCTATGAGCCTATTGTAATAAGTTTGTAATTATTTTATTAGCACTAATGTAAACAAGCTTAAGACAATTCATTTGGAAGCATTGTGTATGTTGTTTTTGGGCCAACTAAGTCCTAGTTTTTGGTCACGTCTATTGAGTATGTATATATACTTAACATGTATTTTGTATTAGATGTTGTATGGTAACAAAAAGAGAAATATATATAGCAAGAAAGATAGCATAGAAAGAATAATATAATCACCATGAGATAAATCTCTATCAGTGATTAGAGTTTCAGCGCACAAAAGAAACTGATCAGAGAAGAAGTGTCATAACAATAGTTCAATTGACAGATATAGTTTGTATTTCTCATCAGGAGATTGTAGCCTTCTTCTTTATTGAGTAGTGAGCTCAGGAAGTGAGCCATCCAAATTTAATAGGGTTTTGTAAAGAATCCTAATAGGGTCATTGTACTTGCATTATAAATAATGCTCCTAACAGGGCAAAGGAACTCTAACAAGTTCATAAGATTAGTGCAATTATTTGTGGGTACTAATTCCCACCGTGGTTTTCCTCTGATCAAAGTTTCCCTGTAAACATATTTTGTGTTATGTGTTAATGTGTTATGCTTAATAAATTATCTTTTTGGTTTAAGTTTCAAATTGTTGAATTATACTAAACACTGATTCACCCCCCCCCCCTCTTAGTGTTTCTAACAGTGTCTAATTCAATATGATTTAAATCCCCGCTCATCATTCTAGAAGAGAATACATAACTATATAGAGCCCAAAGAACACTTTAAGAAAGCCACTGTGTATTTCTCAAGCCCCAAGGAAATCACATAAACATAAATCTTTTTGGCTGAGATAACCACAATATGAAGAAAAAAATCCAAAACTTAAAACACAATCTCCGAGAGGAGTACTCAACATATCTTGTCATCATAAACTTATGTGATGTCTTCATTGTTGCCCAGGTTGGCCATAGATTTATAGTGTAGGTTTCTACTATCAATAAGTCAGAACAATTTAGCTATAAAAAATTAAGTAACATATAAAGACAACAAAAAAAAATTGTCAAAATATAATATAACATTTAGGATCTATAGATACAAAGAAATATCTATTACAACTACTAATGCACTTCCCCTACTACAAATGTTTTTTTTCATACCACATACTACTAGATATTGCAAAAATGTACTCACCCAAACAATGACTACAAATGCAATGATGGATCCCATGTTCTAGCAATGGAGTTCTTTAATAACATGTTCCTTAATCTATAAGGAGTTTCATCATGCAAGTTCCATCCAGAAAATGATTGTACAATGAAAATATTTTAATTTCTATCTAGAATCTGAATCTATTACTCTATTTCTATAAAATACTTAATAGTTTTTTTTGGATATGTCTCAGATGTACTCCCCGTACGGGTGATGTTCACCATACAGTGGTCACCATATGAGTGAGTCCACCATACGGTGCTCACCATAGAGATGAATTTACCCAGTCATTGTCCATTTGTGTTGGTGGTGACGTGTTGATATCGTACAGTGTGCAACTGCTACCAACGGTGAAGGTGTAGTTGTAGCCTACAACAAAGCAGCATGGCAAGACTGATGGTAAAGCTGGTGCCGACACAGTGGTACTGGTACGATAGACTACCATGACCAGTACGTGGCTACCATGGCTGAATGCCAGATGTCTAAGGGAGTAGTTTGAAGGAGTGAAGTCACATCACCTAAGGGAGTGACTTCTAGAGGTAGTGAAGACCCGAAGGGATCCTCTTAGGCAAAAGGATTGATCTAAGGCTGAAGGGAGTGTCCAAGGCCGAAGGGAGTCTCTGAGGCAAAGGGAGTGACCCGAGGTGAAGGGAGTCTCCAAGGTGAAGGGAGTGATCCAAGGACAAAGGGAGTGTCTGACGATGAAGGGAGTGACTCGAGCTAAAGGGAGTCTTTGAGAAAAGGGAGTGAACTAATGCTAAAGGGACCGTTAGATGGAGGAGTAACTATTTAGACTATTGGATGGAGAATACCAAGGCTATGAGTAACCTTTTTGTAAAGTGACGGTTGATATACCAAATTCCATAATGAATTGTAGAGTGTATAAATGCCTACAAGATACATTAGGAATGTATAGAGGTAGAGAAAGGAAGAGTGTCAAACTAGTGTGGTTCTCTGTCTAGTTGATTGTACAATCTAAGCCTGTGAGCCTATGTGAAAAATCCATTTTCTATTGTATGTAAATTATTTACTGTAATACAAAGAAGACTAGGGTTTTTCTGGTGGTGGGTTTAACACCTGTAAGGGTTTTCCCACATAAATACTGGTGTTCTTTTATGTTCTTGTTTACTCTTTCATGTTTACTTTTTTTACTTTTGTGCATCTTGATGACTGTAATTGGTATTGATAATCATGCCTGTTAAATTTTCCCTAAGAATTTGATACTATGGAAAGTGTTCTGCAATGTTCTTTCCTAACAAGGGGTATCAGAGCAAGGCTTGTTGGGTTATCCTTGTGGGTAGGTTGTTTGTGTCATTTCTGTAGTGGGTGATTTATAGGGTACTAGTAATCAATATTGTAGATCGAGATGATGAGCACATCAGGATGAGTAGATGTTTTTTATGATGCCATGTGTGACTCGACACCACCGTACAATGGGAGTTGTTGGCAGTGATGTGTGTAAGAAGTTTGTCACAATTCCATGTGTAACTCAACATCATGGTTTAGTGGGAATTGTTGGCAGTGAGGTAGTGAATGATCTTCATGAGTATTGTAGATATCGAAGGTGTGAGATTCTAATGTTGTAGAAGGATCTTTTCACATTTTCTGAAGTACTATTTGGAGATGTTTATCTTCATGTTACTAAAGATGTTGACACCTTGAGGGCTCAACGGGGTCTTTGATAAAGGTGTGGATTATGTTTTCATTTGAAATCTTATGGTATGTTCATATGGAGCATGTTATCTTTTTGGTTGAGATGTTTTAGATCATGTTGTAATGTTTAGGTTCATGAGGCCATGGTTGGAACTTTGACATTGATCTTGTTTATTTTTGTTGTGTATTGAGTACATTGGTCATTTTCTTGATGCTTCATGAATTTTTTGTTATGCTTTTGGAGTAAGTATGGATTGATAGGTTATAGGTGCTCATAGATACTAAGCAACGATGGTGATGATGTTTTCTCTTGTAATTAGAGGTGTGTTTGTTGAAACGGTTGATAGTTTCAACAGAAAATATGATGGGCATTTATAGGTGTACATAGAAGGAAATGGTACATGGTTGATGTACTGTTGATGTTCTTGATGCTACAAGTTTTTTGTTTCACTTCTATGTGATTTTATTGAATGGATTCATATCATATTAATATTACCTATGCAGTGGGAGCTTCTTGGCATGTATGTGACAGGTATTGCACTTGAGGCTTGATACTGCAGGTAACAAGTTGAATATGGTGATGTTTTGGAATCCATGTTGGCATACCTTATAGGTATGTATAGTTGGATGTGCTAGCACTTACTATGGGTGCTATTTCAGCTATGATTGTGACAAATGTTGATACATTCAATTAGCTTTTTCATCGAGAGTTTTGTGCTTTGGGAGATGCAGTTATGGTTCTTTGGGAGATAGATTGTATGGATTTTCTCAGTGGATATCTTCTATGTGTGTCTAGTGGTAGTGGAATGGTAGAAGGTGGGAACATCCATGAATGAGATGATACTATTTTTCAAGTATCTCAATTGTGCATAGTAAATTCTAGTTCGTAATGGTTTTGTGTTTGGGTGGTATATTAGCGTTGATGGGCATTAGAGTCCATGTTTTCCTGGAGTCTCTGAAGGTGATAGTATGTACCTCATCAAGTGAGAGATTATTTGGACATATCTCAGATGTACTCCCCGTACAGGTGAGGTTCACCCTACGGTGGTCACCATACAGGTGAGTCCACCGTATGGTGCTCACTGTATGGATGAATTTACCCAGTGGCTATCCATTTGTGTTGGCTGTGAGGTGTTGATATTGTACAATGTGCAACTAGTACCAATGGTGAAGGTGAAGTTGTAGCCGATAGTGAAGTAGTATGGAAAGACTGATGGTGAAGCTGGTGCCAACACAGTGGTACTAGTACTGTAGATTGCCATGACCAATACATGAGGGAGTGACTTCTCGAGGTAGTGAAGATCCAAAGGGAGCCTTGGAGTCAAAGGGAGTGATTCGAGGCTGAAGGGAGTGTTCGAGGATAAAGGGAGTGACTCGATGCCGAAGGGAGTCTTTGAGGTAAAGGGAGTGACCCGAGGTGAAGGGATTCTTTGAGGCGAAGGGAGTGATCTGAGGTCAAAGGGAGTGTCCGAGGCTGAAGGGAGTGATTCAAGCTAAAGGGAGTCTCTGAGGCAAGGGAGTAAATTGATGTTGAACGTCATGTCAGATGGAGGATTAACCGCCTGGGCTGTCAGATGGAGATTACCAAGGCTGTGAGTAACCGTTTTGTAAAGTGACGGTTGATATACTGAATTCTATAACGAATTGTAGAGTGTATAAATGTCTGCGAGATTCATTAGGAATGCACAGAGGCAGAGAAAGGAAGAGTGTCAAAATATTGTTGTGCTATGTCAGGTTGATTGTATAATCTAAGTTGATTGTACAATCTGAGCCTATGAGCCTATGTGAAAAATACATTGTCTATTGTATGTAAATTTTTTATTGTAATACAAAGAAGACTGGGGTTTTTCCAGTGGTGGTTTTTTAACCTATAAGGGTTTTCCCACATAAATACTAGTGTTCTATTATGTGCTTGTTTATTCTTCCATGTTTACTCTATTTACTTTTGTGCATCTTGATGACTATAATTGGTATTGATAATCATGCCTATTAAATTTCACCTAAAAATTTGATATTGTGGAAAGTGTTCCACAATCTTCTTTCCTAACAAGTTGAAGCTTAAAAAAACATATTTGATTTGCAAAAGTAGGATAGAAAAAAAAAATTTGGACACCCTCGTTGCTTTATTATATCTCCAAAGCTATATTTAAATGAATCATTTGTGAATAATGGATAGAACATAAGCATATTGAAGGGCTCAAAAAAACCTGAAACTATTAAAATTTGAAATGTTTTATGTAAAACAGTGAAAAATCCATGATAGTTTAAAGGTGCAACTCAATTGGTACAGATTAAAACAAAAAACGTTGCTTAACATTGTTGAATATTCGATTGAATATCGGTTTTGACTTGGAATCAGATTGAAATATATTTATACATAACGATAACCTAAAATAATTATTGCAATAAAATTATGAACCTAGGAAACATTATTATTATTAATATTTTATCTACATACTTTTCCTACATATCTTTAAAATATTTAGCTATTGTTCTATCCCTTCTACTATGAGCACATCTTTTTAAACCCAATTGTTGGGCGTATTTCATCGTTCATTTCTAGTAAACCACACCCTACACTATGCCCTTCATCAACACATTCACCATTTAAGAAGATGCTGATGATGAGCTGGAGCTCCTTTCAGTGGATAGAAATCAATGTTGGGAAAGGGAAGAAATCTTGAGTGTATGAAGGGAAAAGGAACTAGTCTTGTGGAAGGGAAGAATCTTGAAAAAAAATTATATTCACAACTATTTGGCTAATTTAATGATATCCCTACCATCCATTTCAAGATGCTTACAAACCAAATTAACTGTGAGAAGTTTTTTTTTTGTTAAATTTAGGTTAGTAAAAAGATTCAATCAATATAATATTAAAAAAAAGTCTAGTATCGATTCCACATTCAAAACCATCTTGGAGTACTTTAGAATGCAGTAATAATATATAATATAAAGGTACCTAGTACCACTAGGAAAATGTTTTTAGACTGTTCGATATTCTTTGTCATCCTAAAACCAAATTTTAAGTAAGGGAAACACATGAACGACTTACACTACAAAGAAGTTGAAAGTGAAATTATTGTTGACTCCATTTACTAACCCCACAATTTCTAGCCCTTGATGCTCCTTGCAAACCAGGGAGCACACCAAATACATTCCTCAACTCTTTAATTGTATGCACATCATGGTTGTTCATAAATTTTACTCACATTGATCAATGACACCCTTTCAACTATTGACATACTTTAAAACTATTAAAATCATCTAACTATATAATCAAATGATCTGGATATAAATATTTATATATTTATAAGCCAAATAACAAGTGAAAATATAACTTTAAAACTATTAAAATCATCTAGTTGTATAATCAAATGATCTGGATATAAATATTTATAATTTTATAATCCAAATAACATGTGAAATTAGTCAAGGATAATGTTGTTATGTTGGGGGGATGGAAGATGGCGGTGTTGGGATCTGGGTCTCCTGACACCCCTGATATGCCTGAATTCTCGGCTGGAGAATTTGGTCCTGGAATCTCTATCCCAGATGGAGTCATGGAGGACATATCTGCTGCCCTACACCTTGCCCTTGTTGGGAGGTTTGTTGCCTTTAGGCCCACCATTGAGATGGTGCGTAGTTGGTGTACGGTCAGGTGGAAAGTTAAAGGATCTCTGTTAGTTTCTACTATGCCTGGGGGTCTGTTCCTATTCAGATTTAATGCTGAGGTGGATTTTACTAGTGTTTCTATATGGATTTGGTACTATGGGAACCACGCTCTTCTAATGGCTAAATGTAAGCCTAGATTTAACCTGGAAGTTGAACTGCAAAAAGCTGCTCCGGTGTGGGTCTGCCTTCTGGGTCTTCCCTTGGAATTCTGGGATGATAAAGTGCTTAGATGGATAGGGAACTCCTTCAGAAGTTATATGATAGCTGACATGGTTACTCTGACTAAGTCTTGCCTAGTGTTTGCAAGATTTTGCATTAATTTCATGATGAACAAGTCCCTTCCCAACTTTGTACTGCTTAAGTCCAAGTGGGGGAACTAGAACCAGGCCATTGTTTATGAAAATACCACACTACACTGCCAAAAATGTGGGAAAATGGGCATGTGGTGACTAACTACAAGGGCTCTTCCAGGTTGGATTAACAACTTGTCACATGCTCCTCTCCCAAGGTTAACAATGTTGTGTCCCTCCAAGTTGAGCCTTCAGTGGATACCACGATTGAACATCATCCCAGTGGCGGGTTCCCCCCCATGTTGGTGGGCTAGTTTTGGAAGGGCCAGAAAAGAACATAAAGACCGAGAAGATTGAGACCTTAGAAAAAGGGCAAATGAAGGAAGGGTCAGTAAGGAACACAAAGGCTGAGAAGGTTGATGCATTAGAAGAAGGTGAGATTCTCACGGTGAACAATGTAGCTAAGATGGGTACAGCCCCTGAAGACAGAGAAATGGTCATAGTATTAATGGATGTCTCTAACACTCTCATTAACAGTCCTAATGGTCTTGATGCCAGTATGGTGAACAAGACTCAGGTGGTTGAATGTGCTTTGACAGGAAAATTTTGGGGAGAAACTTCTTCCACCCAGCAATGTGGATCAGATGGGGCAGAAATGATGAGAACATCCTCCTTGTCACCCTTGACTTCTACCCTTGACTGGTCAGAACCTAAAAGGAAAATCAGGGGCAAAAAGATGGATGAAGGACTAGAGTCAAAAAAGAAGGTAGATGTAGGGATTGAAAACAAAGTTGGTTGCCCGACTGCTAAGGTGACCAGAGCTAAGGAAGCAGTAAGGGCCATTGCCAGTGGAAGGCAACTAACCCTAGAGGACTCTCAAAAAGGTAAAAGATGAAGTTCCTATCATGGAACATAAGGGGTATGAATATCCCACAAAAACATTTTTCTTTGAAGAAGTATACTATGGAGCTCCGAGTTGATATGGTTCTCATACAAGAGGTTAAAATGAAGTACAATATTTTTGCACCACTGGTTGATAAAATTTGGTCGGGAGTGGCCTTTCTATATAGTGAAGTTGATGGGGCTTCAGGTGGTGTTGCTACTCTCTGGAACCCTAGTAAGTTATCTGGAAACATTGTGTCTTCTTCTCATAACTTTCTTGCTACATTTTTTACTTGGAATAATTCCTCCTAGTATATGTTCAACATTTATGCCCCAAACTCTAGAATGGAATGGGGTAGACTCTAGCGGGAAATCTCTAACCTCATTGATGCTGACCATGATTACCCTGTTATGTGTGCTGGCAATTTTAATTCTCCCCTATTCCCTTCTGAGAAATTGGGAGGGTCCCAAGATTATTTTGATAGTATGCAGGAGCTGGCTGATTTCATGAGGATAAGTGATTTGGTAGATATTGAGTTGCAGGGAAAGGGTTTTACTTGGTCTAACAATAGAAAAGGTAGGCACCTTATCCAAGTTAGGCTGGATAGATGGTTGATCTCTGGAGGGTGGGATATTGCCCCTTTGATTGGCCTCTCGCACCTCCCAAGGACTGTGTCTGATCACTCTCCTTTAATTCTTGACTGGGAGGAGAAAACCCGGGCTGGACCTCGGCCTTTCCGCTACGAGATCATGTGGCATTCTCACTAGGAATTTGAAGACTGTATAAAAAGGTGGTGGAATACACCTATTAAGGGAACGACTATGTTCAAAATTGTTGAGAAGCTTAAACTTTCAAAAGGGAGGCACACGGGTAGAGAAAAAATAAGTTCGGGGATATCTTCCAGTGTAAGAAAGAGATAGAGGAAAAAATTAAACTCCTCCAAAATGAAATGGCCATGGGAAATTCCTCTTGGGAAACTCATATTGAGGAAGAGAGCTAGAGGAAAAAATGGAAAGATAACCTCAATAGAGAGGAAATCTTCTGGAAGCAACGATCTCGAATCCAATGGCTCAAGGTAGGTGACTGCAACTCGGATTTTTTCCACAGATCTGCTTCAATCCATAAAAGAAGAAATACTATTAAATCCGTGGCTGTCGATGGGGAGGTGATGACTGAGGAAGAAGACATGGGTAATCATGCGGTGGATTTATTTTGTGACACTTTTAGAAGCCCGATATGGAGGGGGGTTGATTCTGACAGCTCTCATCTCTTGGAGGCTATCCCGACTGTTATTTCTAGAGATGAGAACGATACGATGCTTTCCAAGGTTTTTGAAGAGGAAGTCAAAATTGCAGTTTTCTCCATGGGTTCTTTCAAATCTCCCAGTCTAGATAGATTTCCCTTGGCTTTCTTCCAACATTTCTAGGATGTCATAAAATATGATATTGTCCACGTTGCTCGTGATTTTGTTAGAACTGGCAAAATCCTCAAGAGAATTAACAAAAATTACATTGTTTTGGTCCCTAAAGTTCAAGACCCCAAGGAACTAAGTGATTTCTGGCCTATTAGCCTCTGTAATACTGTTTATGGGTAAAAGTACAAACTTGTGTCACACTTTTATAAAGGAAAAGGATGACAACATTCAAATTTTTAAACTTTAACAACATAAAAGTGGCATTTGTGTTTATAATTTGAAGATGATGTAAACTAATGAAATGTGTAAAATTTGATGAAGTTTAGGCTTATAATTTTTTTAAAAAAATTTGACATAGTTTTTTAATTTTTGAAGTCCATTTTTTTATTCCTAAAATATGTTGAAAATCTAGGGTCTAGTCCGCGTTAAAAAACTATATGCAAATAATATTTTTTTCCTCTAATTTCGTAATATGTTTTAGATGACATGTATAGCTAATGCATAAAAAACAAAGATTGGATTTCGTTATATATTTTGTCTGTTATAACTATCCAAAGTCGGTGTTACCTAAAATCAACAATTTTTAGTCCGCATTCAATTTTCCCTATCAAATCTACACCAGTAAAAAAAAAATTATATATTCTTGAAGAGGACTCTCTCCTCTAGTGTTAAATATAAAGTTTTATTTTTTCTGACATGATTTGTTATTTTTAATATTTTCAATGAGCGTGTTCTTAAATGTTAAAATACCTACTTGAAGTATTTTCAACCTATAATATATTATATGAAACCAAAACATGATAAAAATTACATGACCATAATCTTGACTACAAGCTCTACAAAAGGGTATTTTTAGATTACAGATAGGTAAATTTTGATAGAGAATTCAGGTCCAGAAGGAAGAACTTGAGAAAGCCACCCATTTTTCATGACTTGGCTGCCAAATAAGAATCCATGTAGGTCCGGTCGGGCCATAGTCCGGCCGATCCATGTACGGCCAGACGCATCAGGCGACCAAACACGGTCGCATGCATGGCTAGCCCCTAAAATCTGAATTTTCACAATGCCCGATTTTTTAAATAAAATTGGTTTTTTTTATAGATTTTTAATAGTTTTATAGTTTTTTAAAAAAATGATTTTTTTTTATAGATTTTTAATAGTTTTATAGTTTTAATAGTTTTAATAGTTTTAGAGTTTTATAATTTTATTTGGAAGAGTTAAGCGGTTTTTATTTTGAATTAAGTGATTTTTTATAGTTTTTTGAATTTATTAATTATTTTAATTTTTTTTTTGTATTGCATGTCAAGTTTTGATTTAGTGTTTTTCAAGTTAACTGGTTTTTTTTCTATTTTTCACAGGGTAATTTACCTGTTTATGGTGTTGCATGCATTGAAAACTTTATTTGGTTTTCTTTATTAAGAGGATTTTGGCTAGTATTCGATATACAAGTTTATAGATTTTGGCTCTAAGATTGAATTTGAGGATTGTGAAAGCTTTGGGAAATTTCAGGGTTGTTGGATTGTTCTTTGCACGGTTTCTGTCGAGTGGTGGTTTAAGGTAGGGTTTGAATATTTTTTTTGCAATTATTTTGGAGTAATTATAATTTTTTCATTGTCCTTGAGAAAATTTGCAAGATTAGATTGTTGTGATTTTGTGAATGATAAATATGTATATATTTTGTTTGCTTATGAGCATAAGCTTTTATAGAAATGTGTGAGTTTTTTCAATTAAGTGATTCTTTTATATTTTTCAATCTGAACAGTTTTTGCAATGGGGAATAAAAGGAATAGATTAAGAAAATAAGATCGAACAAAGGATGACAAAATGTATCAGACAAAACATAATCAAGATCAACCTGTTGAAGTTCAGGAAGAACCTATTGATATTTAGGAAGAACCTATTGATATAGCAGGGGAACAAATTGGTAGTT
>MU227084.1:2146713-2175480 GCA_018584345.1 Thuja plicata
AATTAGCTAAATTAAACGTGCCTGGTCACTAGTATCGAAATTACTCAAAATCAATAGATGAGTCTTTTGAATATAAATAAATGCATTTTGACGTCAACAGATGCAAATAATGCATGGCAATGTAAAAACGATTAAATCGATTAGATTTCCACAATCCATTGAATTTGAGCTTTGATTTCTGGGTTTTGATTGTGTGTATTTTTAAGCATCAATCAAAACCCAGAAATCAAAGCTCAAATGTAAAAACGGTCAAAGCAGGAGATCAGCACGACTGTGACTGCTGATGACCCTTCGAATTTCAACAAGACAGGCGGCTTTGATGTCGGGTCTTGAGTTCCTTGACTTCCTTCCAACACGTGGAACTCTCTTTTCCATGTAAGTAACAAGTCCTTCTTCAACAACCCTACGTATTCAAAGATAGGGGCAATATAAAATGAATCGTAAGATACAGAATCACTTTCAAATATTAATACAATTGATTTAAATCTTAAAGCATATATTTAAGCCACTTAATGAAAAAGCTCGCTGCTTTGAATATAATTATATAATTGACTTTCATCTGTAATTAGTAATTAGTAGTATATTATAGCCATGCTCTAAATTGATGAATGCCATTAGGATTCCGAAGCGCATTGTCTATGATGTACATTGTGATGATGAGTCATAAGGCATTACATACTCAAAGATGATCTTGAATAGAGACATATTCAAACTGTTAAATCTACAATCTTCCGTTTAGAAAATATCAATGCTGATCGGGGACTCCCGTGGGATACACGCCTTCTAGAGCCGTAACTTGCGGAGAGATGTTATCTATATAAACGAGAAATCCCCCCTCATATACTCAATCTATCCATCTTCACTCGATCGTTCAATTCAGACGGTATAATGGCAACAGTTTCAAATCTTGGGTTTCTTCTTGTGGCTGGATTGGCCATCTCTTTATACATGCAAGGTAAGTTGTATTAGTAACATAACAATTTTAGGTTGAATACTATTTGCATCCACGGATAACAAAAATTATATATGTATGTGTTTTTTGGTCTCAGAGGCGGCAGCAGTTAGGTTTGATATACGGAACCAGTGCGGATATACAGTCTGGCCGGCGGGATTACCCGGAGGAGGGAAGCAGCTGGACCAGGGTCAGACATGGAGCGTGGATGTGGCGGCAGGGACAAAGGGGGCAAGGTTCTGGGGCCGAACCGGCTGTTCTTTCGATGGGAGCGGCCGAGGAAGCTGTCAAACTGGTGACTGCGGCGGCCAACTGAGCTGCACACTTTCCGGAGCTGTTCCTGCCACCCTGGCCGAGTATTCTCTGAATGGAAATGATAACAAGGATTTCTACGACGTCTCGCTGGTGGACGGCTTCAACGTTCCTCTTTCCATTAACCCAACCAATACAGGGTGCACCGCCACTGCATGCAAAGCCAACGTGAACGCTGCGTGCCCTGCTGAATTGAAGGTGAATGGCGGCTGTAATAGTGCTTGCAATGTCTTTCAGACTGACCAGTATTGCTGCAGAGGTGCCAATGTTAACAACTGCCCTGCCACAAATTACTCGAAGATATTCAAGGACCAGTGCCCTCAGGCATACAGCTATGCCAAGGACGATACTTCCAGCACTTTCACATGCCCTTCTGGTACCACTGACTACAGTATTGTATTCTGTCCCTAGAAATATCACGCTCATTAGAACCTAGGAATAATCAGCTACGAGAATAGCACCCCGTCTTTTAGATATCGAATCTATGGTGGCATCAACTATCATTTGGTAGTGATATATCATACAAATAAATAAGCCATCGTTTTGTGAAGACATGCCAGTATCATGTATCGTAGCTTATTATAAATAATAAATCTGTTTTTAATTTTAATGTTTATCAGAAAAAGGCAATTCATATGCAATATCCTGTTAAAAATAAACGTTTAAGAAGAATTTATTAGCCTTTACTAATTTCTTAATAAAACTAAAATGATTTCTTGATAAAACCCTATATTTATTTTTTCTCAAATTCATTTTATCTTTTGAATTGATCTTGAGATCAACATTATTTTATATTTACTATTTCAAGCAAGACTACACAGCAACAAAGCTATTTCCAAAATGTTGGTAGAGGTTTATAAAATTTGCCACATAAATTGAAATTTTGAAATAATAATTCCACTTAGAAATCAAAGTTTGGACCTAGAAATTATCTATTTTTGTTCATTTTCCTTTTCATTAGTGAAATTGCATATATATAACTTCCTGCACAAGTTCTAATGGAGGGAAAAATGAAGAAAAGTGAGAACATAATTTTGAGATGAAATAATTATTAGAAGAAATCAAATTTACCCCAATTTTGAAGTATGAAAGTATTAGTTATTAATAATATTAATTATATTCATATTCTATATCAACCATCTCTTGGATGGCCTAGCAAGAGGCATAAGTACACTATAAACATCTAAACTTAAAAACTATCTACTAATAAAATATGAAACCATATATTGTATAGGTTTACTTTTAAGTCGTCCACATTCTTTCTAGAAAATGAAAAATGAGGTTTATTGAGCAAAGCAAATAGGTTCTCGTAGAATTACATATTAGGTTTGTGATACACAAAATTTACAAAGGATTGTACTAATAGACATTGTAGAAAGTGTTATTTTGAGGTAGGACATATCATTTTTTCCTTTGTTTGTAGCATTTTTATGATCTAATTATTAAACACAAGAAAGATTTGATTTTGATTGAAATGGCATAACATTGTTTCTTATATTCATAACTTGTTATATATAAACAAATTTATGCATCTATTGTAGCATCTCTCTGGCTATATACACTCAATTTTTTGTGTAAAATAGTTGACTTGTTTATTCTTATACTTTTTAGGGGTATTTGTAATTGATTTCTACTTATTTTTTTATAAAGGTTGTATATTTGGTGGACCTCCATTAAGCACAAGTGTAAAGAGTCTCAAAAAAAAAAAAAATTTAGCATTAAGATGTATAAACTTATCAAACCTCTACATGTGTATTCGTAGATTTTAAAATTACATTTGCAAACATTAAATGAACCTGAAGAAGCTTTATCAACTGTACAAGCTACAAACGTATTTATATTATGTAATATAGACCCTAATATGGACTATATGAAAACATAAGCATCAATTCCTCAATTCAAGATAGGTTGTAGGTGCAAAGACTCTATGGGCCTTTTTTTAAATATATGCATGCATGGGCCTTGATAGGTGTTGAGCATCTTAAGTATAGTTAGATATGAAGATCTCCTCATTGTATCTAGTTCAATATTTAGTTGTGACATTATAATTACCACTAATATTATAAATGTGTAATACTTAACTATTAAAATTATAGATATTTGTGGGTATAAATTATTTGATAGTACCTTACAATGCTATCTATTAAATATGATTTTTGTTTAAATTTTATTTTAATAAAAACACCAATCAATACATCTCTTAATATTTTAAAAATAGATTTTAATATTTTTAATGTATTCGGAAAAATTATTTACATCAAATTTAATACAAATTTATACATAAAAGTTAATAAATTGTTTGATATATAAAATATTTATAAATTTAACATATATTAAGATAAAGACATTAATAAATACATCTATAAAAATTAAAAAATAGATTTGAATATCTTTAATGTATTCACAAATATTATTTAAATCAAATTTAATACAAATGTATTCATAAAAGTTAATAATTTCTTTGATATAAAAAATATTTATAAATTGAACATATATGATAATAAATTTCATCACTTTAAAAAAAAAAAAAAAAAACTTAAATTGTTATCAACAATTGTCTACAGCATTAATGACTGTTTATGAGTTTTCATTCCTCCATAAGTTTCACGATAAAACATCTCTTAATATAATTAACTAAATTAAACGAGTATGGCCAGTTCCATTGAAATTGTTTAAAATCAGCGATCACTCTTTTGAATACAAATAAATGTACTTGACTTGGAGAAATGCAATTAATGTATATGAATGCACAAACGGTCAAAGGAGGAGATTAACAGCAGTCTTAATGTTGATGATGAATGGAATTCCCAAAGACTGGGGCGGCGATGAAGTCTGGCCTTGACTTCCTTGGCTTCCTTGCAATAACCCAATCTATCCATTTATCTAGCTGAAAGATAGTGGGAATATTGATTAGAGTTATAGTTGCTATGAGGCGAGGTATTTTATAGGAATACTAAGATACAGAATCATTTTTAAATAATTTTTAAATAAATAAAATATTTCAGAACGAAAATTTTGAATAGATATATTTAATAAGTTTATGTTAGTTTAAATTAATAGGAAAGATAAAATGCATATCGTAATCTTAGAATTCAACAGAATTCTCATAAATCTTATAGCAGTTAATTAAGCCTCTTAAGAAAACAGCTAGCTGTTTTGAATATAATTAAATAGAATAGACTAAAACTTTCACAATAATATTATAGCGAGGCTCTGAATGATGATAATCATTAGATTTTTGAAGTGTATTATCTATCCAGAATCAGGATGCACTAACTAATGAATACAACCAGTAGATTTTTTATGAGATATTTATCTGAAGTCGTTCAAGTCATTATGATGAGATATTTAGGTTAAGCTGGCACATGGACGGACCAGATATTTATCTGAAGTCAAGTCATGTAGAGATGATCCAAATAAGAATTGAAAGGTTGGAAACTTATAAGACATTTAAATTTTTAGAGTTGATAATATTGAAATTATCCTAAAATCTGGAATTGGGTGTGTAATATAATTTTCACCAACGTTTGATACCATACGCTACGGTATCAAAATATAAGGAGTCAAAAGATTCATAATCTAGGATTATAGAGTTGATACGAAAATGATCCAAAATGTTGACGAATCTGTACATTGTGATGACGAGTTATGATGAAATATTATCTTGATGAAAGAATTATTCAAACAGTTAAATCTACAAGCTTCCAAAGAGAAATTTTCAATGATGACTGGACAGCCTTCGTGAGATACACGGCTTCTAGAGCCGTAACTGGGAGAACGATGTTCTATATATATATGATAAATCCCTCACAAATCAGACCATCTCCATTCAGGCGTTCAATCCAGACCCTAAAATGGCAAAAGTTTCAGATCTTGCGCTTGCTTTTGTGGCTGGACTGGCCATATCTTTATACATGCAGGGTAAGTATTTTGGCTAACATAATGCCTGTTGTTAACGGATGAATAGGATCTCCAAGGCTCACAATAATAATAATGTGTGCTTTTTTTGTTGCAGAGGCGGGAGCGGTTAGGTTTGATATACGGAACCAGTGCGGGTATACAGTTTGGGCGGCCGGATTACCCGGTGGAGGACAGCAACTTGACCAGGGTAAAACATGGACGGTGGACGTGTCGTCGGAGACACAGGCGGGAAGATTCTGGGGCCGAACAGGATGTTCTTTCGATGCGAGCGGCAGAGGAAGCTGTCAAACCGGTGACTGCGGTGGCCAATTGAGTTGCACGGTCTCGGGAGCTGTTCCCGCCACGCTGGCCGAGTACAGCTTCAATGGAAATGGTAACATTGACTATTACGACGTCTCGCTGGTGGATGGCTTCAACGTTCCTCTCTCCATAAACCCTACGAATACACAGTGCGCCGCCTCCGCATGCAAAGCGAACATTAATGAAGGTGAATGGCGGATGCAAGAGTGCCTGCGCTGCCTTTAAAACTGATCAGTACTGCTGCACTGGCACCTATGCCAATAACTGCCCTGCCACAAACTACTCGATGATATTCAAGAAGCAGTGCCCTCAGGCTTACAGTTATACTCGTGATGATACAACAAGCAATTTCTCATGCCCTTCTGGTACAACTGACTACAGTATTGTATTCTGTCCATAGATATATATAAGATTATGCTCATCAACCTCCTAATAATCAGTTGTGAGCTTATCAGCGCCGTATTTAGTATCTGATACATGGTTGCATCGAATATTATTTGGTAGAGTCATATAAATAAATAAGCCATCAATTGGTGTAGGACATTACATGTCAGTCTCAAGAATCACAAATATTTTTAAACAAAAAATCTATTATCATTTTAACGGTGATGTGAAGAAGGTAATTCGTGTACAATAAGTGTTGAAGTCTAAATATTTTTTATATATTTATTTCTATTAAATATCATGTAAACTGTTACATTACAAAAAGACTTATACTGCTAGATTCAGTCTTCCCAGCTCTGTGTCATATATAGCAGTCCTATTATATAGAGATATACAGGTGTGGAAAAATACTCACATGCAGCATATACATATGAACTATACATTTGGAAGCTACTATTTCATTCAGACTTAGAGATCAAAGGAATCCTCTCCATCCATGCCATCCAACCACCCGGTCTCTCCATCCACATCAAGATTTTGTCTTCAAGAATGCACTGCGTGTAAGGGTGTTTCACTATTTCAGCCACCGGAAAGATTGGATCCATAGCCATAGGTATCACCTCCACAGGTTCCCCATCGTCTCTGCGTGCCCCATCTGCTCTCTGGCTGTGCAAATCTACAATGAAGTTCATCAAAGTTGTTTCAAAAAGCTGCTACTCCCGTGTCCTCTTCGTCCAGGTATAACCATGGGAGGCTTCGCATTTAAACAGTCTCCCATTTAAACACATTCACTGTACCACTTTGCATTAAGCCCCCAAATTTCTGCCGGTTCAGCTTGATCACCACAGTCACCTAGATGGCAATATTGTGAAATATGAGTCTCCGCAGATACTCGGTAAGAAACTTGTCCCTGCCACCAAATATATTGTGGTTTCTCATTTTCCAAGTGCACCATAGTAATTCACTATAGAAAATAGACCAAAATACATTACAATGCTTTTTGAGGTTCAGGATACTACCAGTCAAAATATTACTTAGGGTGAAATTGTTGTTCAATTTAAAGCCCAACATAGCCCATACCTCTCTGGCAAGCAGGCAGTCAAAGAAGATATGTTGAATAGATTCGGGTAGTCTACAGATTAGACAGAGATTAAGCTCCCCGGAAGGCATCTTGACCAGGAGTCTATGCAGAAGGAGGCGCCGCAGGAAGGTTTTGATTTTTGGCTCAATGGGTCTACTCCATAGATCAACACAATTTTTGGTCCATTCAGTCTCATCGGGAGCAAGGTTCCAGCAGACATTAAGGTGTTTAAAGATCTTAGAGTTATCCACAAGGAGACTATACACATATTTAGCATTGACTCCACAAAGAGGAGAGCTATCACGCCACTTACACATATCAATGCTAGATATACCACAGTCATACTAGCACAAGCTTCTCTTAGTATAGTATATGTGTGCCACAGTGATTGAGGTATGCTAAACTGTTGCCCGACTTCCTGCCAACTTCTCAGTCTACCATTTTTAATGATATCCGAAAAATGCTTGATACCCTTCATTGCCCATCCTTTAGCCGAGCAACCTTGTACTATGGTGAATGGTTTGTCCCCATGTCTTAGGTTCCACCAAATTTATTTCTTCCCACACACAATGCATTTGCTTGCAACAACATTATTGTTTGAGATGAAGACATTGGAGCCTACAACTCTAACCGAGCATGGGCCTATTAACAAATCTCCAAAGTTAAGCCCCTTCCATGAAATCCCTTTCTCCTATACAACTTTAAAAATATTATGGCTTACTAGAGCCTTCCATAGTTCATCCCCTTGGACAGCCTTAAGTCATTCAATCCTAGCCCACCTTTAATCTTATTCATAGTGCACCACTTCCAACAAACTGCATGCCTTTTCTTCCCCCCTTTTCCATCTGAGCATAAGAATTGTCTAATATGCTTTTGAACACAATTGAACTGATAATGATAGAACAACTAAGAAGAAGCATAATAAACTATGTAGGAGGGGAGGATCTTTTGACAGACCTGAAGTCTGCTAGCCAATGACAAGTAATGGTTGTTCCATTTATTAACTTTACCATCGATTTTTGTTTTTATGCATTCCCACATTTCTTTTAAGTTCGGATTCCTAGAGAATGAAATTGTCAAGTATCTGGCTTGGTGGTTACACCACCCCTATGCTAAGGAGTACTTGTCACACCAGGTTGGAGGGAGGTCATCCTAGCCCAACATAATAGATTTAGTAAGTGATACCTTGTTGGCATGTTGGATGTTGGATGTGGTGTCATTGATGTCAACATGTCAGAGAGATTTATTATAAGCTTTATTTGTTTGATACTAACTTAATTGTTGGAGTTTAGGCAGTGGAACAGGATGTTCAGATGTCTGATGAGGATTAGATAATGTAGATATGAGGTTGCACACATAGGAGATTTTTGAAAAAGGTCTATTTTTAGATCACTCCAAGTTCCAGAGGATATCATGAAGATTTGAGCATGATATAAAGTCCAAGTTGGTGACTAGCAGACATGGTGATAGATCGTATTGACAGAAAAACATAAAAAGGTTCGGTGTCCACAATCTAATTGGAATTTCTTTGTATGGATCTAGGAGTGTATTTGGGACTTATTCATGTGTCTACAATTTAGAGGGTTTGTACTTCAAAGGTCCTCATGGCATATTTTTATTGTCTTAAAGCCTCGCTAACAGTGTTCTTAATGTTTGGTGAAAAAGTGTTTGCAAATCCAATGGTTGTGGTGGATTTGTGTGTTTGAATGTTGATCATGATGCTATAGGATGTTCTCGAAGCATGTTCCTGATGAGTTGGTGATCCACATGGATCCGAAGGATCAAATTCATGGTATATTTGGTCAGTAATAATATTTTTATTTTAAACTTTTGTTGTTGGCCAACTAGGTTGGTAAATCATGTTGCACAAGTGCTAAATCATGAAATCGGGAAGATTCATGATCTCGTGGTCATTTTTATAGGTTGTGGCTATGATTTTATGGTTAGAGATTTATTTGAAACATGAGTTTTGGCACAATGATTTGAAGAGAAGGAGAATTAGGTTTTGTTGACCTAGTTCTTGATATAAGATGATAAATTAGGGCAAAAATATATGCACGAAAGTGGAAGATTGGTTGTGAATGCCAAAGATTGCTTGGAGGGTAGTTATTGAGATTTCTTGAAGGCTAAATTTCTCGTTTGAAGGAGTCAAAGATATTTTGAGCAGAGATCTATGTTATACTTCAATGGAACTGAATTTGGCATAAGGTAGATGTTGCTATCGAGTTAAAAAAAATCTACATCATTATAGTGATTAGATTGTAAGGCAGTGAACCTTTGTCAGGGTTGTAGCTTGAAGCTTTTCGTTTGAGCTGTGAGTTGTAGGTAGTGAGAATGAATGCATGTATATTCTCTATTATTATGATAGGTTTATACTTCTAACAAGGTATTTACTTATTGTGGGTAATTATCCCCAATGTGCTTTTTCCCCTAACATGATTTCCTTGATTTGTGTCAAGTATTGTGGATGTATTTTTTTTATTTATGGATGCTTTTATATTTCATGGTTTATTAATCAGATCAAATCTTAGGAGTTAATGCTTGCATGTTTCTAAGGGTTAGGCTTTTGAAGTAGAAGTTTAGGAGCAACTAATTCACCCCACCCCATCCCCTCTTAGTTGTTCTATGCCATATTATCAACATACTTTACTGCTTGATGTGGCACAAAATATATATAGTTTCAATAGATTAAAATTGGTATTCTCAAGCTTAATCAATAGTGTAGTATCATCAGCAAATTCAATATTAGTTAACTAATCACCATTAGGAAAATTTACCCCCTGACAGTAGAGGAGATTTTATCTCTAAGATGATTATAAAGGGAATCATTAGCAATTACAAACAAGGTCAGGTCTAAAGCACACCCTTTACTAATGGTCCTTGAGAGATCAAATGTATCAGATCTCTTCCCATTTATCTCCACCCTTGCATTAGCATCCCACATAAGGTTTTTCACTATCTTATAGAAATACTTAGGGAGCCCAAATTCTTCCATCACGATATATAGGATATCTCATTTAATTTTGTCATACGCTTTTTCATAATCTATGAGAAACATGCAAAACTACTATCCATATTCCTTAGCCCAATTCATAGCCTCCCAGCAAGTGATACGATTTTCTAAGATGCATCTACCCTTGAAAATGCTTATCTGAGTGGTGTAAATAACTTGAGGGAGTGCATTTTCAAGTATTTTGGCTAATAGCTTTGCCATAATTTAATAAGAAATATTTAAAAGGATAATTAGGCTCTAGTTCTTGGTCAACGATCTATCACCTTCTTTAGGAATCAAATTAATCACTTCATTGTTAATCGCCCTTCTTATAAATCCTCTATTGATGGCTTCTGAGTATACCTAACACAGATCATCCTCAATCCAATCAATATTTCATTTATAAAACTCCACCAGAAAACCATTAGGCCACGAGGTTTTATCATTTTTTATCATTGTTATTTCTTTTTTAATCTCCTCCATAAAAATCTCTTTATCTAATTCTACAAGCTCTTACTTCCCCACCCTTCATAGTTTAATGAACCTAATTTTATCTCTATCTCTACTCATGGTATCACGAGTTCCTTCAAAAATGAAAATCTTCATATTGAAGGAAGAAAATATTGATAGGATGTCTTATTGTTCTGTAATCTTGGCCCCATCCTCATAAATACAATCAATCATGTGTTTTCCTTCCTCCCACTTTAACATTTGAAAGAATAACTTTGAGCCTTTGTCACCAATTTTCATCCAACTGAACCTCACCCTTGTTTTAGCTCCTTAGACCTTATAATTTTTGCAGTCCCTTAAGGACTCTTCAGATTTTCCAAGAACCTCTCTCCCCTCCTAATTGTCTTCTTCTTTGTGTAGGGTTTCTTGCTCCAAAACTATCTGGCTATGTAGTTTAGATTCCATCCTTCCCCATAATTCGCTCATTTCGTTCCTACCACCAGAACAACTCTCTCCAACTATATGTATTTTGATCCTACCTATCAATTGCTTTCTCAGGATTGGACACCCATCTATTAAACTATTTGATGATGCACAAATAGTACTCATTACATCCTCATCAGCCAACAATATTGAATTGAGTGCAAATGTATATTTCTTATATCTCGGTGCAATATGGTTGCTTAAGCTAAAAATTTACTTAATGATGGGGTGGTGATCAAAGACGGTATAAAGAAACAAAATAAGATAACTATCATTATTATCCCTCTTAAAGAAAAATAACACATTTTTGTGAATATGGAACCTATCCAATCTGCAATAAATTGTCTTGGCCCCCTATTGAAAATTGTACCAAGTGAACCACACACTTTTAAATTCATCTTTATTTCCTTCTAGAAAATCAAACAAGTGGCGCTTCTTCATCATGTTGTTCCAAAAAAACTTTTCATCCCCTTTCAAATCAAATCTACCCCCACCCACCTTATCCTAAGACCCCTTAATCATATTGAAGTCACCTTCAAGAATCCAAGGGATTTCCTCCATTTTGAACATCCACTTCTACAAATCAATCCTATCCTTGTAGTTGTTAGGGACATACATTCAACACACACCACACACAAGGCCTCCATTGTTGAGTGTAACCCAAAACACACAGTTACATAGAGAAGACCACCAATTAGCAATTTACTTAGAAAATTTGGGGCCTAATAAAATTGTAGTCCCACCTTTTCCTTTTTTAAGTTTGGTTGTGAAGTATCTACCATCCTTCCAAATGCACTTCATATTAATATTAAGGTTTAATGAAATTGCTTTAATTTCCTGGAGAAGAAATAGATCAATGTTCTTGTTCATTAATAAAAAAAAATTTAAAGATGTATTTCCCTTTAGGGAACTCAAGACCTTTGACATTCCATGATGCACACTTGCACTCCATCAATTTCAATTGTTGGGCTTGCTAGGAGCCTTAAATCTTCTATAACAATGAGGTAGTTTGGATCTTAGTTTCTTGACATTCTCTTTTCCTACCACTGAACCAGGAGGCCTTCCCCTTTTCTTCACTACAATTGTCTCTGATTTCTAGTAGGACCTTCTTATTACCTTTATATTCACCTTTCCTCTTTTTAATTTTCTTCTCCTATGCCTGATTTTTCCTATTTTCACCTTCCTCAGAATTGCATGCCTAATTATATGAGACAATAATGCAGTCATTAACCTCTTCATCCTCTAGATCTTCCATTTTCTCATCACTTAGCTTCCCATCCTTCACACCCCCATGAGAAGAAGTGTTGAATAAACCAGTGATGCCTGTAATCCTCCCACTGATCTTGACTACCATCAAATGCAGGAACCATTCAAGGCTCCTGAGACTCTAAGTCCATTTTATCAAGAGTAAGAGATACTTCATCTAAAGAGAAATGTTTATCCACCCCACTCTCAACAATCCTTAGTTCATTGTTAGGGTTAACAATATCATTATTTTCTTCTCCCCTCTTGCCCTCAGTTGTGGGGAGAATGACATCTAAGTTCATAAATGCTACAAATTCTTTCTATAAATTAAATTTGGATTAGCCCCGAACACAAACCCATTAATTTTCCTCTATTTTTTGCCAAAGAGTTTCCTAATTCTATCTAGCGCAAGTTGTTGGGAATTAATCCTCCTTTTCTTGGGTCGAGAAACCTTTCTCACCAATCCAACGTCTAATTCTACAATATCAAGGAATTATCCTAGGTCTGGGAGATCATTAGAGTTGCAATATTTATTGGTACTCCTCTTATCATGAAACCCCTTAGCCGATGGTGGGGCTATATTCATTTTCACATTCTAAGCTTCTTGAATAGATTCATTAAGTTCATCCAAGAGTTTTTTAGTACATGCATTAGAATCCATAGGAATATTGTCCCCAAGATGTTTAAAATTATACTTATAAGTCTTCCCCTCTATACAAATGGGCTCCTAGGGGAGGTTTTATCTCTGACTTGAGGAGAGGGAAATTATTTCTCCTGTGGACCTCCTTATGGCAAAAAAAACAAACAATTATACCTCCTAGAAAAATAACAAGACAAACAACTGGGTCATCTTTCAACTTGAACATAATTTCAACAGGCAGTTCAACCCCCAAATTGAGGGTGACCAAAGCCTTAGCATCCATATCTGGAAGTAGGCCATCAAAATTTTCAATTTTAGTCACTTTACCAAGCAATTCAAGGGCTTTGGGTCTCCACAAAAATGGGGTACATTTCCAATTGTTACTCTAGGGCATGAAATTTCATTTAAGTTATCATGTATTGCCTTAGGAGACCAAGAAAGGGCTCTAAAACATCATCACCCAACCATCTAAAATTGTCTTTTAACTACTTCAAGTTAGTTGTTAGGGTTATTGAAAAAAATGTGAAATAAGCCTATTTTTGTCATTATGTAGAAGGAAAAGTGAAATCCTAATCTTTCACACTAGTATTTATGAAACTAGTCATTAAGAAAATTATGGGAGGAAAAATAATTAATATCCTGAACTGCAAAGAAAACTATAGTATTTTTTAACTTACATTTCTCCTTGTTAAAGGGTATGGCCATCTACAAATTTTGTTTAATGATAATAAATAAGGCAAAGTGGTTCTTACCTCTTCTTCCTCCATTTTCGAGATCCTCTCTTACAACTACTTCCTCTTGGATGTAAAATCTAGCCTCATTTGGCATCGACTAGGCACCTTCGATGACTTTCTTAAAACATTTCTCTATTGCACCCCTCAGTTGCCTCTCTTCTGAGCCGTCCTGAAATGAGGACTGAAAACCATTTCCCGTCAAAGGGAAACCCATAAAGTGTGTGAATCTAGGAGCGATAATTGCACCAACAATATGTAGAGGATGTTGGTATCCCTCGATCAGGGAGACCTCCTCTAGATTTTTCTTGGGAGGAAACGTGGGACAAGCTGGAGATTAACATATTTATTTTAAAGAGAATGATAAATTTGTTACCACTTGTATTGGAAGGAGTTGTAAGGTGTATGGTGATAGAATATTATAGTTTTATAATCAAAAGATATTTTAAATTGTAAAAAATTCATTTAGACTATTTACTTCTAAATATTTGATACAATAATTTTTTAATATTTTAAAGGGATTCCATTTGAATATGTCAAGAAATGAAAAATGGATTTAGTCAATTTATAAATAAACTTAATTATATTTTAATTCTTAATTTGGTGCAATTAATGAATAAGTATTAAAATACTTAACTCTTTTTCATCTAATAAATTATATAGAAATACTTGATACAAAAATTAAAAATGTTTATGTAACAACCAAAATATTTCATTTACTATAATTAATAATTAATAAAATTAAATAATTAAAAATTGAAATACAATGAATATAATTTTTTTAATTAATTAATAACTATATTGGTTCCTTATTCTTTCTAACCCTTTTGTACCAGTGGCTCGGATATATTCCTCTATATGCCCAAACACTGATTCAACATGAAAAAACAAACAACATCAACAAGGTTTATAAACCTTCTACACTTTGAGCTCCACATTACTCAGGTGGGTAGACCTAATCTACACAAACGTAAATCCTTTTGACATACAAACATCTTGCAGATATATAACTATGGAATAGCTTTCAAACCTATAGGTAATAGATACCTTAGCGTTTACCAAGTCTTATGCAATGTCCCACTTGCATACAACATTTTTGAAAGCCAGACCTACTCTAACTTCTTCCTATAAACATAAAGGGAAAAGATATTCTTTGATGTTTTGATTAATGGATCCCTGAAAAATACCCCAGATCCCTCATAGACTAGTGCCTTAGCCAATGGGCAACAAAGTCAAACATAACATTACAAAAGAAGGATTATGAACAAAGAACCCAGCATAGTCTAATATGTCTAATGCCTTGCATCAAACATACCCTATCAGTCAAGTTCTACTTGTGAACTCACTTATGTGTTCAATTATTCACCTACCTATTCAAAGTATTTAACCCTCATCTAGGGAGAGACCCTAGAATATACAATACTTTAATCAACATCAACTAAAAGACAAGCTCTAAATATCGTTAATACCCCAAACTCATACATATCTGAAAACAAATCCCAAATCACTGTCATTCTCTAAATGACTCCATTGTTGATCAACACTGAACAAAACCAAAACACCCTTGATGCCTTAGTCTCTATCATTCAGAAAGAAAAATGGAGACAACTTGATAATAGTACAACAATACTGAAGTTCTATTCATAAAGATAACTACTACAACTTATGCTCTTCTTTGAAACTAGAAAGACATCAAGAACACCCTATATGAAGAGAAAAATGAAGAATATTTACAAAGGAAGCACACTTGGAACCTATGCTCAGAACAAAGGATTTGGAACCCTCTTTGGAACCTCCTTATATTGCAAAACACTCTAAACCCTTACAAAAGAGAAAAAAAGGAATATATAGAAAAGGAAAACCATAGAAATGACATCCACTTGACATCTATCTTTCTACGAAATTTGATTTTGCATCTACCATTGCTTCATCCAATCGACTGATCTTTCTTCAAAAGATCCCAAAAATAATCTGGTCGACATAACAACCAAGACTCAAGAACATATCCAATATTAAGGCAAAATAGACAAGTTGTCAACTAAGGGTTACAAAATATTTGTAAATATGTTCAGAAACTCAAGCCATCATGTCTTAACATTTATGAAGCTACATTCATCAAAAATCTATCCTTTCCGCACCCTATGACTACATAAATGTGAAAAAAGAGATTAGATTTATCTATCTACCTTTCTACAACCTGGAAGAGCACCGCTACGAACAAAAACCCTCTGGAAAAATTTAAATATTTAAATAGTCACACCTAGCATGGAAACCCCATTGACGACCCAGATCGCACTCTTTCTTATCTTTAAAACATGGTTGTCGATCTCCCTTTAAAATACCTACGAGCCAATAAGCCTAGGATACATACAAGTTCCACATAGGACCCTCGGACCCACTTGATTTTCTTTATCAACCTGGATAGGTGTAACTTAGGCATGATCCTGTGATAAATAAACATCATGAATGTCTGGATAAAGGCATAATGCCAACCATCTGATCCAAAGAAATCTGCCCCACCTTTAGCTCCTTTAAAATCCCGAACTCACGATCACAAAGTAACTACGTGTCAATCAAGTGTGATTCCTTGATGAGTAACCATTGTGCATCTTTTGATCAAGGCATTACACCTACCGTTAGATTGAAATAGACCTTACTGACCTTTACCTTTCACCACTTAGGCGAGATATCCAATAGACACCTATAAGCTAGGCATGATCCCGCGGTGAATAAACATTATGGATCTTCCATTCATAGGATTGCACCCACCGTTGGATAAAAATTGATCTTCTTGATGCTTTAAATTCCTTTATCCTAGCTAGGTCCCACCACCTTCCATGTATCACATAGGTGTGATGCCTTGAAGAATAACCTCCTTGCATATTTCGTTCACAGGATTGCACCCACTGTTAGATTAATTTGAATCTTCTTGACACTTTTAAAGCACCACAGAGACTTTAGACTTGGGAAAAATTAATATGCAATCCCCACTAGGATTTAGGACTTAATAAGAGATGCCCCCCCCGCACAACAAATTAAGGCACATGGATAAAATGACTCAAATGGACCCTAAAGGGTAATGCAAGAACATGAAAGGCACATGAGATGTAGGGTTTTGTTCAAAAAGGAACTAAGGGTTGGACCAAAAGGCAATTAGGGCTTAAGAACATGGCCTAGAAATAAGAGAAAAAGCATAGGATTTAGCACCATGGTAAATGAATTTTTTGCAGTCCTAACAGTGGATCTCACTGAGGATGGTTGATTGCAAGATCAACACTAGGTTCTAGATCTCTGAGAAGAGGAGACCATGGAAAAAAACAAAACCCTACAAAAAAAAACATAAGGAATATATATAAATATATATCCTACTGCTAGCAAAATCACATTATCTATGCCCCTTTATTGCCCTAATTTGAAGGATTCAAATCAGGTTTGATTACCCAAATCCATCAACAAAATTTTGATTCAGCTTGCCTCTGTCAAAAACAAACTTTTCTGCTCCCTCCTATGGAAACAAGCTTAAAATGTAGTTGTCATCTGCATGATTTGATATGCTGATATCTTCCAACAACCTACACAAAACATTGTCAATATCTCTGCCCTCGTTCAACATTTTTAAATTAGCCCTCATTTTATAGTACTGACCATCATGTGACCAATTCCATTCATGGCCATTGAAAAATTTATGACCCTTAGACCACTTTTCATCTTTACTTGCATTGTCACATTTATAAAAAAAATATTCCAACTGATAAAAATTATAGTCATTCTCTGTCCCATAGTTGGAGTCATCGTATTGTATTTTGTCACTGGTTTGCATACCCATATAAGAGTTTTGTAAAGAAATTTCTTATGAATTATCAACCTTATGCTAACCACCATCCTATTTGTTGCAAGGAGAGCACTCATCCATATGCTCACCATGTATCATCATACATTGAGTAACTAAAAGAATGTCCTAAAGTAGTTCAATGTATGATTTAGAATCTAAAACAGATTCATAACCCATATAACTATCCCATCAGTAGTCAAAATTATTTCAGGAACTTCTTCATCCTTTGAATATGGAAATGCACCATTGCTTTCATCATCCGATATATCATATTCAATCTTATTGTATCCTAGTGACACAAAAGCACAAGCACAAGCAGAATCAGACACATACATGTCAAAATATTGACCATCTAATACACACTCTTTGTCAAACTCAATGTGTTTTGGGTGTAAGAACTTAGGGCTATCCCTCCCTGAATTTCTCAGATATTCACAAGACAAGAACTCAAAAAAAATTTCACTATGAAGTGAACCATTGTCATCACTTTCACCCACTTTTGATATGTAGTCACAAGAAACATATTCATTTATTGAATCACTATCTTCTTTTTGACTACACATATCCTCTGCCTCATACTAAGAAGGAGCATCACTTTCATGATTACAAGAGACAACACTAGACACATCTCCATTATACTAGTTTTTATCATTCTCAATATCAGCATCACTAGGCACAACCTCATGTGTAACCTCAAATATAAGATCTTCAATATTTTTATCCACTTCCTAGCATATTGAATACCTTCTTCCCTGAAGGAGACTGACCAATCAATTGAATCAGGAAAAAAAAGTTTCAAAAACACATTAACCCAAACTAACTCCTGAGGAAAGAAACAAATAGAAGAATCCCTTATTGTAGAAAAAAACCTCTTATAAAAAATAACATATTCTCCCACCATTCTTTTCATTCTCTTCTGTAGTAACAAAATAGCATGTTCTTGGATCTCTTGTTTAAAAAAAAAAATATTTGGAAGAACCTATTCAAGATCTGGGAAAGGTACTCTAGATCTAGACATAACAAAAAAATCCCTAACCTATATGTCACCCATTGTTTTAACTAGTACATATTTCCACTTGATTTTTCAAAATACAATTCTAACCTTGAAGCATGAAAACCTCTATCCACACCTTGTTCCTTCTTTTAGTGCTTAAACCACTTAATAAGGAAACATTTAATATCCTTGAAAATAAAATACTTGGATGTCTTGTAGTTGGTGCAAAAATTCTAATCTGAAGTCACCTCCAAATCACCCTCAAAAACTTGAATCATAGAATCACCACCTCTTTGCAATAGACCAGATTGAATTAGTTGAGGTCTCTTCACCCCACTATGACCTTATTTAAAACCAAAAAACTCACAACACACCCCAAAAATAGGGTCTCATATAGATTCCTCCTTTGGCTATGCTATAAGTCCTAGGAGCCCAAACATCTACTTCATCATCACTGCAAGTCCACCTTTATTTTTAGTCTTTCTCCAAACATGCACACTGGTACAATCAAAGAACTCAAAGTCACCACTCACCACTTGTGAGATGATATATGTATATCTTTTTTATGAACTTGGAATTTTAGACACTCTTGGAATGACAAGCTCACTTTATAAGTAAGAGGAATGCTTCTTTGTAGCACATGACTCTATAACAACCATATGACTCTAGGATTGATTTTGACTAAACAAAGAACAAAGATCTCTTATCCCCTGCTCAGTCTCTATGTTGCTCATGACTTAGATGGGCTATCTCCGTATAAACATTTTATTTAACTTATTAAACAAGAGTTACCTTGATAAGGTCTACAAGCCCTTTCTGTTCTATATCCCTAGTAGAGTCACTATTTTGTTGGTTCTTTTTTCTTGCCAATCCTTTTATGCCTGTAGATTTGATATATTCCTCTATATTACTAAACACTGATTAAACAATAAAAAAAATCATCAACAAGGTTTATAAACCTTATACAGTTTGATCTCCACATGACTCAGGTGGGTAGACCTAATCTACACACACAGGAATCCTTTTGACATACCAATAGCTTGCAGATATATAACTATGGAATAACTTTTAAACCTATAGGTAATAGATACCTCAGTGTTTACCGAGTCATTTGCAGTGTCCTAGTTGCATATAGTATGTTTGAAATCCATACCTACTCTAACTCCTTCCTATAAACATGAAGGGAAAATATATTCTTTGGTGTTTTGATTAATAGATCCCTTAAAAATACCCCAGATCTCTCAAAGACTAGTGCCTTATCCAATGTGCAACATAGTCAAACATAACATTACAAAAGAAGGATTATGAACAAAGAAACGAACATAGTCTAATATGTTTAATGCCTTACATCAAACATACCCTATCAGTCAAGTTCTACTTGTGAATCCACCTATGTGTTCAAATATTCAACTACCTATTCAAAGTATTTAACCCTCCCCTTGGAAGAGACCCTGGAATAGACAATCCATTAACAAGAATCTACTAAAATACAAGCTTGAAATATCCTTAATACCCCAAACTCATACATTTTTAAAAAAATCCCAATTCACAGCCATCCTGTAAATTACTCCACTGGTGATCAACAATGAGAAAAAACAAAACACCATTCATGCCTTAGTCTTTATGATTTAGAAAGCTAAATGGAGACAACTTGATAACAATACAACAATACTGAAGTTATATTAATAAAGCTAAATATTAGAACTTATGCTCTTCTCTTAAACCAAAAAGAGATCAAGAGCACCCTATATCTAGAGAAAAAGGAAGAATATTTACAAAGGATCCACATTTGGAACCTACCCTCAGAACAAAAGATTTGGAAACCTCATTGGAACCTCCTTATGTTGCAAAAAACTTGGAACCTTAAAAAAGAGAAAAAAAGGAATATATAGAAGAGGGAAACCATATAAATGACATCCACTTCACATCTGTTTCTCTATGAAATCTGATTTTGCATCTACCTTTCCTTCATCCAACTGACTAATTTTTCATGAAAAAGATCCCAAAAACAATCTGATATGCATAACCACCAAGACTCAAGAACATATCCAACATTAAGGTAGAAAAGACAAGTTGTCGACTAAGGGTTACAAAATATCTATGAATCTAATAAAAAACACAAGCCATCACCTCTCAACATTTATGAAGTCATAGTCATAAAAAATATATCCCTTCAACACGCTACGACTGCATAAATGTGAACAAAAAGATCAGATTTATCCGTCTACCTTTCTGCAACCTAGAAGAGCACCGCCACGGCTAAAAATCCTCTAGAAACATTAAATACTCAAATATATATTTCAATGGTCACACCTAGTGCAAAAAAAATCCAACATTATGGAAGAAAAGACAAGTTTTTGATGAATAGAGGCCTTAATATAAATATTAAAGTACAAAATTCACAAAAAAGGGCCAGGGAAAAAATTCACCCAAGTTGTCGACTAAGGGTTACAAAATATTTGCAAATATAATCAGAAATGCAAGCCATCACCTCTTAAAATTTATGAAGCCATAGTCATAAAAAAATCTATCCCAGCATCACCCTACAACTGCATAAATGCAAATAAAAAGATCATATTTATCCATCTACCTTTCTGTAACCTAGAAGAGCACCGCCACAACAAAAACCCTCAAGAAACATCAAATATTCAAATATCTTCTTATGATTTATAAGAACCATAAAGAAGGTCCTCTAGCATCTAAACAAGTCACAAACAAATAAAACATCAACACTTACAAAATGAAAAGTAATTTTTGTTTTAAAATGAAACAACTGATCCAGATGCAACACAAGATTTAGATGAAGCAAATATTTCTGTCTTTTAGTCAGCAGGAGCCTTTATCATCTGCTACATATCTTCTTGTTTTTTCCTGAATACACAAGTGCACCTAAGAGGAGGCGATTATGGGAACTAAATGGTTTATGGGAGATGAAATATTGTATTTTATTTTTGTGATAAATTTTAGGTGGAATCAGTTACTAAAAACCAAAGAGTCGTGAAAGTTGAAAGGAAGATGAAAGATATCTTTAAGTATGCAATTGAAAGACAAGAGGAAGGTCCGCATGCTGATCCTCCTCCTTTTCCTTTTAGGCATGAGAGAAACATGGTCAAAGTCTAAGGAAATCTAATTTTAGCTTTGTAAAAGGGAGAAGTAATGTTGATTTTCTGGATGCATGTTTTGTTGTTATACAAGGAAAAGGGCCTGTGTGTTTTATTTTACTTTGATTAAAGGAATAAAAAGGCGATTATTTTGATTCTTTGTACTCTTTTGTATTTTCCTTTGTGTTTATGCTATCATTTCTTATATGAATCACCTGTAATACTAGATCATCAATTTTATTGGCTATATAAACTTTCAATCATAAGTCTGTTCATTGTCATCCAAAGATGTCATTGTTGATTTCTTAATTATTCTTTATGGGTTCTAGATGGTAATATTTGTGTTCTTTATCCCTATTTCCCTCTTAATTATGAATTGTAATCACATCCATATCATGGTGATGAGCGGGTGTTAGTTTCCTTTCTTTCTTTTCGACTAAAAGTGCACCCTGAACAACTCAAATTTCATCATACAAGGGAGCTAAACCTCTAAAATTCAAAGGAATATTATCATCCCAATGATAATCTCTCTAAATATTATTTTTTATTAGTCCTTCTTCTTGGGTTTCGTGAGTTTTTTTTTCTTTTTTCTTTGAAGGACCAATATATTAACTAACAACACCTATCAAATGCTTTTTCTTGGTAATCAAAGAGATGTCAAACGAAACCAAAACCAAAAAATATTTTTTGTGTGGTGTTGAATGCTTCTCTTTAGGTTCTCATTCACCAATGTCTCCTTTCTTGTCTCTACCCTTCTTAACATTTGCAATTGGAAATTACAAAATTATGCCTTCAATTATTTACTCTCGTTTCTCCTACAAAGAAAACCATCAGTTATTTTACCTTCTAGCAGCTTTAACAACATTCAATCTTTGGTGCCTGGAATGCAACAAATGAAGATTAAACCCTCTTAATGAGTCCAAAATATTTACCACCTAATTTCAAGGTTTTTGTGTTACTTATGGTATCCGCGATAGAGGGATACACATAAATTTCCAAATTATAAGATGAATGGTCTAGTTGCTCAAGATCAATACAAAAAATATGACTAAATTTACAAAAGAATGCAGTAATAACATGCCCATGTTTTCGTGTTCGAAGCTCAAGAAGCAGCAACTCAAACAAAAAAATGACAAACAAAATTCATAAGATTTATCTAGTTCAATGTCATTTTACCACTTCTCATAGCTTTCTACGGTACTAATACAAAGTAAATGTATTATATTTTCTTTGCTAAGCTTCATCTTGCATTTTTGATCTAGCCATAGTAATTGTATTATGATCTTATCATATGAGGGTTACTAATATCAATGAATATTCTACAAGAAATTCCATGGGCATGTTTAGTAAACCAAAAGTAATTTTAATACATATCACCATAGTGGTATATATATATATAATTGTTTTACTTTCCCTTCTACAACATTTTTATTAATATTTAGAATTTAAAAATACCTTACTACCTTCATCTCTCAAACTAATATTCTCCAATATTGTATTGATCCTATGTATGTGATTATGCCTCTAAAACCTACTGATCTAGCTCCTCTTGTAAAAAAATGATATTAGATTTTTAATTTTTATTTACGTCAATGGATAGACTAGCCTTGAGAAGAGGGAGTTCTAAAGTACTAATATCTTGTAAAAATGACTGGTAGAGCATCTCACATTCTACATAATTATCTCTTTCTTCATTTATCTTTGTAGAAAACATAACCAACTTTTTTTGAATCCTCTTAAAAGTGGTTTGACCCTAGGTGGTGGTACATGTCAAGAGTCTTTTATTTAAGTTTGTACCCACAAGAAAAATGCTTAGCATATGTTCCCTTGTGCTCACAAAGTAGTTCAGTAATTATTTTTGTTCCTTTAATCTTTGAGTTTGCTGTTGGAATATTTAATAACCACATTTATGCCTAATCTCTATTTCCTTCTAAGATACGTTCCTCAACATTCATTTAGTTCGTAAGAGCTTTCACTTGAAATCTAATAGCATGTATTAAATAAAATAATTTAATGTGGATCTCGTGCTCATTGTATTTAATGAGATGAAATTTCTTAGAGGAATTATATCAAACGGACTTACATTCTTTCGCATACTTTGATGGCTGTTTATACCATATTTCAAAGCTCCTATTTCAGTGTACACTTGGAGGATGTTTCCCAACATTGTATGTTTTGGCTTTACAAATGCCAAATTTATTTGTTTGAATTTTTCAAGAGTCTTTTTGGTAAACCCATTTGTGAATATCCTACAATCTTGACATTCTAGGAGAGCACATCAATTCTGAGAGACTTTGCGAAATAGTTTGAGGACCTTGTCTTTACTTTCCACATTTTTGAGTGCATATCAAATAAACCATTTACAACCATAAAATCAACATTGCATAGGTAACAAATAGATGGTGGAAGAAGTTGTTGAATTAGGCATCGCACATGCTTGACAACTCCAAAGAAAACCATTTCAAACAAACCCATTTTATTTAGATGTTGCAATCATGAATTTTCTCTTTGGTACTTACAATAAATTTCTTGTTTTTAATCATTAAATTACCTAGAATGCTTTATAATTGCTCTTCTGGGTTGTTTTGAACACAATCCTTTAGCTCTTTCAATTCAGATCTCATGGGGTTAGGAAAAATAATTTTTAAACTAATCAAGTAGCAAGTTGACGGTTGTGAATTTTCACGATTATTATATTTTATGTTGCGAGTTGGGAATTTTCACAATATTAAAATTCATACAAATTATACTTCATAAGATGTATCCATCAACCTGACAAATCTGACAAAGGAGGAAATTGATGTGGCTTGAGACCATACTAATATTCTCCTTTGAAACCTAATTAGATTGTCAATAATGACACCAAAAATTTCTCCATTATATCATTTTTCTCTATCCATTAAACAGGGTTTTGGATAGAGGTTTAAGCACTCCGAGTTGGGTCCTTCGAGTTTAGGGATTAAGAAGAAAGGTTGTAGCTCTAGCTTGCATATTTGCAAAGCTAATTTGGCTCATATTTTGATAGTTTTAAATTATATAATTTTCTATCTCTTGAGCAATAAGAAAAAAGTAGTTTCTCTTGCATTTTTTTGTGTTATTATTGTGATTTTATAGGCTGCAGTGACCATTCATCAATAGGTATTAAAGTGATATATCCTTGTGCAAATAGAGTACAAAACATGAGGTAGATTACACAAGGGCTTGTGGTTGTGGGCTTGTAGTCAAGATGCCTCCAAGAGTGATGTGTCATGTGCATAATAATAAAAATGCTAGTGGAAGAAATGTTTTTCCACTAGAGAATTTTATAATTCTCTAGTGACAAGTGCAACTAATGCAAGTTTAATTATGAAGAAGAGTTGAATAATAGAGGCAAGAAGAAAGTAAGGACAATCAGAAAAAATAAAAACAACAATTTTCTAACAACAATAGCTAAAATATGATATAATATACAAAATATAATTTAAATATAATATTTATAAACGAGATATATATCATAACATATTAAATTAATGTCTCAAACATTTTATATAAATATCATTAATAATTATTTACGGTATAAATAACTATGTTTTAGTCTTAATTCGTACATAACTTTCATTATAAACCATCTCACAATATAATTGAGTGAATAGAATTTTCGATGTCCTTGCTATTGATTGATAGAATAAGCCATTATTATAGAATTATAAGGAGGTTTAGCTGTTACTCTTGCCATAATATTATCTCACTGGAATGAAGATGTATAAATATGGTATGCATGGAGTGGTTTATCATTTGTACATAGAAAGGATCGGTATTCTAGTCCATAAGCTTTGTATCTTATGACGGAGATTCGAGCGGTAAACTATCATTTAAACCAGAATGACATTAAAGGTCGTCAACAATCAATGCATAGATATAATACTAATTGAAGGTCTAAGTCAAAATGTATTTAATTATATTCAACAAACTAAGAAGTATTTGTTGTTAGAAAATTTAAGTAAATTAATAAGAAATATTATTATGATGTTTACTTTTAACTGAATTGTGATCCAAGTGGAATGTGTATTTAACATTGATATTTCAATTTTTATATTCAATTGAATTTTTTATTTAAGTGGAAATAAGTATTTTAGATGATATCTTAATGTATATATTTATAATTTTATCTTTGATTTAAGTGGTACAGTAATTGGAGAATGTTATGGTAAATGTCTATATTTTTTTGTTGGATTTCTAAACCAACTAGAATAGACACCTTGAGTATGTGTAAAATATTATTTTGAAAGTGTTTACTTTTTATTGGAACTGTAATTCAAGCGGAATAACACTTCAAGTATATGTAAATGATGCTAAGAAATATTCTTTTATAACTATTTATCTACAATTAGATGTGATTGAATTGAAATAGACATCTTGAAAATGATATATCAATATTTTTACTTTTAATTGAAATTATCATTTAAGCAGATAGATACCATGAAAATGAAATGTCTTAAGATTTTACTAAAGATACTTATGCTAATAAAATTTAAAATTATAACATTAATTAATTTCATTATCTTTTTCTTTTCATATAACTTATGTATTTCTTATGTAAGTTTATATCATATAGAATTAAAGAAGTGATATTTATAAATTAATATTATATGATAATATGTATAATTTCTAGAATATATACATCTCATTTTTCTTTATATTACTCTTATAAATTTATATAAAATTATATGTATTTATACATATAAATATACTTATACATAATAAAAAGGTTTATATTGGAATGTTATATCTTGCATTACCCCCTTCTTCAACTTCTCATATTCAAAACGTTGATTCCATGAAGATTAATAAAATGGTGAATAGGTTTCTTAATACTTAATTTGTATGGATCATCACAAGGTAACCTAGGGGTTTCTATTATTGGTAAAGTAGGTCATGATAGTTAAGGTTTTGTTCATTTTTTCTTTATTACTTACATGGGATGTATTGACTATGCAATAGATTCTAATGCTTATTTTGTGGAGTTGATTACAACTTGTAAATTAGGATAGAAGATTTTTATTTATAAAATAGATTCAATAAAATTTTTGGTTCATCTAATAAAAGAACATCTAACAATGTTCCCATGGGTGGTTTCTCTAGTTGAATATATTGTGTATCTTGTGATTTGTTCAATATGATTTAGCTTAATTTATTCCTTTTATAACATATTGAGGATGTGAGTTATGTGGGCTTCTAGTTGGTTAGAAGATTGTTATACTTAGTCGGATTGGTAGATTTTTGTGAAATTCAAATTTATTTTCCTTTGTTAAAGTCTACTTATAGCTTTGACTATTGAAAACAATCTATTTTATAAATGCATCTAATTTTTCTTTTATCAATAGAGAATGAATTTCTTATAACCAAAAATAAAAAGCTTAAAAAACTAATCAAAAAAATTATTAATATTATATTAAGTAAAATATTATAATAATATGAAATTAATTTTAGAAACTTTTGATTACTTTAAAGTACATATATAAATAAAATAAAAATGTTCTTTAATCTTACCTATATTTTCTATAGCTTATGACCTATTATGTAAATTTAGATATTAATAGAAAATTAGAATATAAAGGATTATATATAGTGAGGGATAGCAGTATATAAATAGTTTTATATATTTATTATTCTATCTCGTTAACCCTTTCTACATACATATAAAATTATATACAAATATGGGGAGTTTTATATATAATCTTCTTTACAAGAATTTCACAATATATTTTTGAATCATAAACCTTGAAGATAATAGTTATTAATATAATTTTACAATTTTTTTTCTAAAGAGAATAAGTCTCGTTGACTTAGACTCAATTAATACTAGCAGTTGCACCAAAAGAAGATGCAAGGGTTAGCTCATAGTAAATTATAAATAAGTTAATATATTTGAGAGGAAAAAATGATTAGCAAATAAAAGATTCATTAGCTTAATTTACAATATTTTATGTACAAAAATAATATTTTTTAATGTAATTTTAAAATACATAAATATTTTATAAAAAAAGGGATTTAAGTATTATAAAAGGGCTTTTAGGACCAATTGTTTGCTATCTAAATTATTCATGGTAAGTAAGACATGGGATTTTAGTGATTGCATGCATTGTCTAATGAGTGGAGTAATTATTAACTACATAGAAACTTAGCATTTCGAACATATATTGTTTGATGTTCACATATTTATTTTAGTTTTAAGTCTACTACTATTATTATAAATCGAATGCGGACTATAAAGATGCAATGTGTTTATTTATCTATTTGTACATGAGATTGTTTATCAAGTTCTAAACAACTTACTACGTCATAGTCATCTTTATCCTTTTGAAAGTTGTAATGCATGTTATTAAGGTGAAAATAAAAAAGCATAGAATTTTTTTAGTATTTCTCAAAACCTCCTTATCAATATGTTTACTTGGATGTCTATACAAAATTAGTGTTATGAAATCAAATTTTAAACTACTATGTAGAAACATTATATCTTTATTCTTTCATCATACACATTAATGTATTTTTTTATTTATCTATGTAATATAATTATTGTTATATTTACACATCATAATCGTTATTATAATTATATTATAATTTTTTTATTATTGTAGGAAAAAAATATGCAAATGTAATATGGGTATTGACAATCATATTAACTTAATTTAAATTACAACAATAGTTTTAGAAAATAGTAATATTAAAATCTAAATTGAACCCAAAATTTAATTACCTTTGTTAAAAAATATAGACATTAATTAATTAAATATGGATAAACTATCTTTACATAAGAATGCATCTCTTTCTTACTTAGCCACGCTAGCTTTCTTACTAAAAGGATAAATTATCTTTAGATAATACATGTATATTTTCAATTTAATCTTATAGTAAAAATAGTTGCTTTGATTTATTCCACCATAGTTATTAAAACAATAAAATGTATTTTTTTTGTATTAATTATAAGGATTCCCAAAAGGAGACAATAAGTACGAGGCCGGGCCTCACAGAGTCAACAAAAGGTACGAGGCAGGGCCTCACCAAAATGGTTCAAAAGAGAGTTTTCATCATATACAAGACATTACAAAAGACAGCAGCAAAGTATAAGAGCAACTCAAACTAAAGCAGGATGCCATCAATAGCATTAACCCAAGTCGTCCATCCCTTCTCACCCTCCATCCAAAAAATCTTATTTCATTCCTGAATCTGTCTCAGCATAGCTAGCAACTCTTTCTTGGTGTTTTTGCTCTTTCTAACTTCTTGGTTCAGCTTGTTCAGGGTCTTTTCAAACGTTTTTAAGTCATCAATGTTTTTCCTCCACTCATGTCCATGTTGCATCTCATAAACAA
>MU227084.1:2216752-2288434 GCA_018584345.1 Thuja plicata
CTATTTTTATCTCTTATATTTTTATATTATATTATATTTGTAGTTTAATTATTTTACCTTTAATGTCATTATAGAGCATAGAATCCAAAAGTATGATTCAAATAAATTACCTAATGTAAAACTTATTATTGCATTCATATCCAAATATATTGAAAAATAAATTAAAGACCTAATATGTTACAAATTTATAATATTAAATTTATAATTAAAATAACAAAATTACAGATGATATATAATTTGCATAAAGGTAGTCATTTGAAAACATGGTTTATATATTTTATTAAATTGGAATTTCGTACTCCAATATGAATGTTGTTTCATTCACCACAATGTCATTTATAGATAACTTGTAAAGGTATGAATTATTATTATGATCAATCTTTTTATTATATTGCAGAAGAGTTTGCACTACTATTATTCTTTAGTCTCTAGTATGGTAGTTGGTTGTTTAATGTAGCAGTACAACATCTATTATTTATTTATTCTACATTTTTCATATTGTAATGTGAATGTTGTTTCATTCACCACAATGTCATATATATAGATAACTTGTAAAGTTCTGAAATGTTATTCTGAGCAATCTTTTATCATATTGCACAAGAGTTTGCAGTGCTATTATTCTTTATTCTATAGTATAGTAGTTGGTTATTTAATATGGCTATACAACATCTATTATTTATTTATTCTATAATTATCTTGTTATGTTATTGCATTGATTAGATGGAAAAATAGTGTGCATATTGCTTGTACATTTTAGGCATCATCTTAGTTTATGGTTGGTAAGGTGGTTGATGAGTAATTTTTGAATTGGTTTAATCATCATTATGATTACTTGCTCGACTTCAGAATCTAGATGAGCTCGATGATTTATCAGTACAAAGGCTTGTTTACTTCATGATAAGATTTAATTACTTTATTTTTTTATATTAGCAGTAGAAAGAGGGTGTTGACCTGAGGTACAAAGAAGCTAACAGAACAGACTTAACAACATGTTAAATCAGCAAAGTCAGTAGGAGATAAACATGAACATCATCTACCTCTATCAAAAACCACAACAAAAAAGCTAAACCAGCAGCGGTAAGTTTTCCAAAAGTAACCAGTATCAAAGTTTGATAGCCAAAAAAAATATGAAGCCATGCAGGGCTATTTAACATAAGCAAGGTCTTAAACTTAAAACTGAACTTTAAAAAAATGGCCAAAATATAGGGCTTGGGGTCTGCAGTGTGACAGCACCCCAACCCATACTTCATCTTCAGCTAGATCCCTTCCCATCCCATAAGCGCTTCGACAGGAATAGGTCCACCCACTCTTCATTGAGAAACTTGAAGAGTTCTTTGTTTCCTTCCACTGACTCCTTCCCAGCCAAGGATTTCTCATTTAGTAGGAAGAGGGTAGTGGAGGAGGCGTGCATGACTTTGAGAGCGAACTTGCTAACATCCGCCAGCCTCCTATTAGTGTTGGCCAAGTCCTCATTTAGTTTGGCCACTGAATTCTCTAGATTAATAATCTGGAACTTAATTTTTCCAACAAGGCCAGTGCCCACAACAGACTTCGGGTCCACTCAGTCCTATTATCCGAGCTAGAAAAATCCTTACCCACATCGACCACATTGTCCTGTTTATCAATTTTTCCATCTTCATGGTCTGTATTAGTTTGGTTCTCATCCCTGATAAAGGACTCGACCGAAACATCCTCTTTATTGAAAAACTCCTTCATAGCTTGTTTCCCTTTTTCTTTGGCAAGCCGAGAATACCGGCAGGTACTGGTGGGTTGAGGGTTAACATTTTGGGGCAGTCCAAGTTAATATAGATCTTTTTGCACTTTTTAACAGGCTAGGGAGAGTCATCCAGGGTCATATCATGCTTTATTCCTGTATGGGGTGTAGAGTTGGGGTGGATACAAGAAGAATTAAGGCTAGCAGTAGGGGTAGAGCCACCAATAGAGCCTAAAGGTGAGGGAATGCCTTGGTTTAGGGAGACCGAGGGGGATAAATTCTGCTAAGCAAGTTGGATGATTTCCATAATGGGCGGAGGGTAGAGAGCTTGGTGAAAGTGGTAAATCCTAAAGATAAGCCCCTGGTGAAGGTAAATGGGTTTTTATCCTAGGTAGATAGCCTCATTTACGGTGACCATCGTATTCTCTCAAGAGTGAAGAAGGTAAAAAGGCATGGAAATTAATAGTTTATGCCTAAGATGATTAAGAAAAGGAAGGTGATAGTTGTAGAATGTACCAAACCTACCTTCCAAGGTGAAATATTTCATCATGATCTTTCACATCTTTGGTCAAAATTTAGGAAGATTGGCCATGCTATAACCCCCATTCTTAGACACAGGTTTGTCATCATTGACAAAGAACTTGTCAAACTCTATTTTGGCCTGGGTTTTGGTAGTTTTCTTCCACTTCCCGCCCATGGTTGCCATACTTGTGGCTTTACCAATCACCTCTTCATTAATCTAAAATGTGATACCATTAATGGAGACTCTTCTCTCGCTCCAGCTTTTGGCGAACTGATGAGAAATCATCTCATTGTGCCTGGCCAAACATTTCATAAAGGGCAGAATCGCACCTTCTTTAAAAAAATACATCACCATCGGGTTCGAGGTGAACTCTTCCTCGATTCTATTAGGTTCAATCCTATGGCGATCCGCTCCCATATTTGTAAAGTAGTTCAGAGTGGTCTTCACCCAAGACTTCCACACCCAGTAAGAGCCGAAACCCTTCTCAGCACAAAACCATAAAAAACTAGAGCACAAAAAGAAAGTAGAGCCGTTGCATGAAGTGGAAAAAATGGGTAATAAATGGGCCTTAAGCATCTGTCATTTTGCGTATGAAACCTACTAAAATAATTGCCTTTAGGCACAAAAATACCTCCAAGGCCACCACTGAGGTTAGCACATCGGAGCAGCGTTGTAACCCATAATTACAATCACAACAATCTCTGTCATATCTCTTAATAATCACCATAAATCTCAGATGAATCTGATGGCATAAAAAGACATAATGAAACTTTATGAAGGGAGTGATGCAAGCAATCCACCTCCTCTACTAGAAATATTTGAGGATCCTACTTTCTGCCACCATGTGGCCTTTCCAAATGCGATAACTAGGCAAGCTAAAATGGATATTGCTCTGGGGTCCACCTTTTAGCACCCAAATCAGACTTTGATTTTTAAACATTTCAGTTTTTGTTGTTGCTTCCACTCATTTCCCACCCAAGCAGGTCTTGAGTAATTTTTGGCAGCTGATTAACAACGCGCCAACAATGTAAGCCAACCATCTACAACCCCTCGACCACCATGGAATCAGCGATAGAATTCCCTTCCCTGTAAATATGCTTTATGGTGGACTCAATAAAGCAAAGCAGCAGCCCCTTAATATCTGACAGAATAGGGTCAACTTGCCATCTGGCCAAGGAGTACACACTAGTAGCATCAATAATAACCTTGGAATCCCCCTCGATCTCAATCCTAGAGCAACCACAGTTAAGGGAGAAATTAATTCATTTTCAATATGGATTATGCACATTATGATCACCTCTCAGTCTACGCATGGGAAGGTATAGTTTTCTTTCCGTTTATTTTGATCTTTGGCGACTACTTTTTCCTACTTTCTCTCTAATATCATTATAATTTTACATTGGGTAGTACCTTCCTTTGTGACGTGCTGATTTACTTTATATAGTGTATCTTTACATGCTTGTTTTTTTGGGATCTGATTGATGGCCTTATTTAATTTATCATTTCTGACTTTATTGATCTAATAGATATAAAAGGACCTTACTATAGTATTATTTTGCATCTGATATTGCTTGTGTTTGGTAATATTCCTTGGTGGTACTGATTGAATGATTTTTTTCCTAATGGTCTGTATGGAGATGTTTTGAATGTGGCTTGGACATGGCCTATTTGTAACAACTTTCAGGGGATGTTGATTTCCTTAAGAGAAATGGAGGATATTGTACCTACTAATATCCTAGTGGTGATGCTTGACATATTTGGTGGCCTTCACTTTCTATTCACCATTGTTGTTCATTTGGGGGATGAACCTCTTGATATTCCACCATTACATCAAATCCTCTCTTTTCATGAGGATAATTATTTCATTGGGGATACTTCTGCTTCAACTTCTGATGGATTTATTTCGATCTTGTAACTAGATATCATATCAATGTTTCTTTGATTCACTCCTAATATGACATTAGATTGTTTCACTTTTTTGTAATCTCTGCTCATATTTTGGATTAATTGAGCTTGTTGCATTCTTTGCTAGAATTAGCTAGTTTTTGGGGGTTTCATGGGTGGTGCCCATGCAAACAAATGCCCTACCTTAAACTACTCAATGATATTCAAGAATCAGTGCCCTTAGGCTTAGAGTTATGCCAAGGATGATATTTCCACATTTTCTTGCATCTCCGGTACCAACTATAGTATTGTATTCTATCCCTAAATACATATGATTATGTTTGCGTCTAGAATAATTAGTTGATAAGGCTATTACTTATGGAGACCTCTGCCGCAATAACTCCAAACTGTAACCGCCAAAAATTTTTGGTGTGAGGAACAAATGTGCGTATTATTTTTCTATCTAGATGTTGCCGGTTGTGTTTAGCTTGACAAGCTCAAAAGCATTTAAACTCTATCCCCTAGTCTCTAGTTACGTCAAACCAAGAGTTAAATTTTAACTCACCATGTTACATTATATATTCGCCAACCTATGCTACTTCCTGATGCATCTTTTCTATTCTTGGCCCCAGCAAAGGAAGCACATTCCCAATTTGGAAGCAAATTAATGCTCCTATAAATTAGATCTTGTTGTTTCTTATAATCATCAATCTCCATAGTCAACCACATTGACCTGAGAGCCAAAACTAAAATTTTCACTTTCGATATTATTAACATTACTCTTCACAACTCACTTTTTTTCCAAATCCCCAAACCTTCATTAATGATCCAAATATCACAAAGCCCTCAACCTGGCATTTACATTCACCAAAATATAAATCAACTAATTTAATATCTTTCCACATTGGATTATCTCTAGGGAACCCCCTTTGAATATTATTTCCTACCACTCTTCAAGGGATCACATCCATCAAGTGCCTAAACAATCCTTTTGACAACTAAGGAAATATTTCATACAAAATTATTTTTAAAACCTATATCACCTTTAAGCCTCATCTTGCAACAAATGTTCCAACTCTTAGCATGCCTCTGTTTAACTCTTTTACCATTACAACATAGGTTTACCCTAATCATTTTTTCTAGCTGATACAATTGAGAATAGAAAATATAAACTAAACTGAGAAAAAGATAATGTATCCTCATCATCTGTTGTACTTTATATTATAGTTTATGTTATAGTTGAGAAGAGAACCTGTAGCATATTGTTTCTAGTCAAATATTGAATGTGTGCATAAAAGGTGGCACTAAGTAATTTTAATTTAGTATTAGGTTCTTTTATATTATGAAAGCTATTAAAAAAGAGAGACAAGGATAATAGATCTCTTTAAAGTCCAACTTCTTCTCTATCTGATAATATTATTTTAATTTGAAGAATTTGTATGATAAATTGATGATAGTGAAAACATTATTGAAGATTTTTTTGAACATATATCAATGTCCACACACTCCCACATTTATAGTAGAATTACTCTTTTTCCATCACCATACATTGTGAGAGATATTTTTGTTTATTGTAAAGAGCTTATTGTGGCTTACCTTCCATATGAAATTTTGAGAGCTATGCATCCCTTAAAAGTATTTCTAGATAAATTCAAGTACATTTTACTCCTGACAATGGGTTAAGTAGCTTATATAGTATACTTAGATCTTAAATAGTATAGAAACCTCAAAATACATTCCTAGGTGTTAATTTTGGTAGCCTGGACAACTATTCATCCATTTGCAAGAATTAGTATTTAATTTTTTTTGCTCATAACTTTGGTTAGTGTGAGGAAAACTATTTATTAATTAATTGATTCCTCTAGGGACATGTAGCAACGAATTTGGTTATAGTTTTCTAAGGTGTTATTTATCTCAGCCATTGATTTAAACTAAATCTCAATCATTGGTTTTCCAATGAGAGTAGTATAAAAGGGGGCCAGGGGAATTTGGAGAGCACATACGTGAGAAGCATTCATAGTGATAGAAAATTAATTTGTAGTGTTATCAAATAGGTTTGTAATGATAACAAGGGCACTGTGATAGCGTGAGAGATAATAGTAGTGGAATCTCAGTAGGAGAAATTGGGATATTGTCAGAGCTCTCCCAATAAGAGGCAAGAAATTTTATGTATCACTTACTTTATTGAAGTTTAATATAATTCCTCATGTGCAATACTGTTTTTCCCTCCAAGGGTTTCCAAGGATAATTTGTCCCAAAATATTGTGTTCATTATGTTACATAGGTCTTTCCATGTTTTTGATTTGTGAATTTGTAGTTGTTTTATTATTTAATATTTAAAATGTGACTTAAGTTTCGGTAGTTAAATAATCTGTATAAGATAGGAGGTTAATAATCAGTAATTGTAATAAAATTTTTAAATGGTATAAGAGCTAAATTGAGGGTAGAAAAGGTTTACCCTAGGCAAGGGAAAGAAAAATCAGGGTTTATAAAACCTATTTTGACCTCTTTAGGATTATTATTTCTTTTATCCTTTGAGATGGCCTCAGCAAGTTTAAGAGATCAAGATAGATTTGATGGATCCTTAAATTTTGGTGTTTGGAAAGCTAAAATTTCTTTATTTCTTGAAGAAAATGGTATTAAGAAATATGTGATCAGTGTTGTAGTTGTACCTTCATTTCCAACATATCTCTTAGCATATAAGAAGGATGATTCCAAGGTGAGGAGGCTAATCCTTGATCGTGTCAAGGACCATATAGTTCCACATATTGTTGAGTTAGATTCAATGGAGAAGATGTGGGATACAATTATGAATATGTACCAAAATGCTACCACTAACCAGAAGCTGATTCTCAAAGAAAAGTTGAGGAATACTTGCATGAAAAAGGGAGAAGACATTACAAGTTAACTAATGAGGCTTAGACTTGTCAAGGGTAAATTAGAAGTTGTTGGTGATAAACCAGAAGATGACAAGCTAGTAAGAATAGCCCTAAATGGGTTTACTAAGCAATGAGATGTCTTTGTTCAAGTCATTAATGGATGAGACACCTTACCGAGTTGTGATCAACTATGGGGCGACTTCAGTCAGGAGGAGTATAGACTAAGTCTTCTCAATGGAGCCAATAATAAGATTCATAAAAGTGAGGTGGAACAGGAAAATGTTTCCCTAGAATAAAAAGGGAAAGTGAAGAAGGGGTCTAACAAAGGATCAAATCCACAAAGTGAGAAAAATAAAAAGGACTTGTCTATGCCACTATGTCAGTGATCTCCCACAAAGGAGGAAGAATGAAAAAGAAAGGCAAGAAGCAAGTAGGAGCTCCAACAAGTACACATGATCTCTCTAGTAGAATGGAGGATTAGTTTGTACTCATATCTTGTATGGTTAGCTCAACCTCATAGAGTGTTTGGTATATAAATAGTGGGACATCATTTGATATGACAAGAATTAGCGATTACATTTCTAGTTATAAGGAGGACACAAAAATCCACATTTCTATGGGAAACATGTCCAAACTCAATTTAGTCAAGGGAAAAGGATTGTTATGTTTCAGAGGGAGAATGACAAGCTCATTTCCCTTCATGATGTGTTGCATGTACAAAGCTTGGATATTAATCCAATTTATGTATCAGTCCTTCATGACAAAGGGTACAATGTACTCTTTAGAGGGGTACATGTATTGATTAAGTATAAGGATTGGAAATCACCCATAACTATTGGAGTTAGGAGTGCTTGACTTTATAGGCTGCAGTTTAATACTCCTTAGGCACTCATGAGAAACAGTAATCATAGATATTGAGGAGATTTATGGCATAGGAGGACGGGCCATATAAATCATGGATCACTTAAAATTATTTGTGAGACAATGACAGGTGTTCTAGAGGTGAGCTGAGATCATATAACAATGTATATAAGGGATGTGTGTTGGGGAAGTTTATGAAAGTATATTTTCCAAGGAGTGACACTAGATCCTAGGGTGTTCTTTATCTAGTATATTTATATATATGAGGACCAATGTCGATGAAGTCTCTGAAAGGATATGAGTACTTTGTTACTTTTATTCATGATTTCTCCAAGAAGACCTGGATATACTTCTTGAAGACCAAGGATTATATTTCCAGTCACTTCCAAGAGTTTAAATCTCTTATGGAGAACTCGACACGGAGGAAGATAAAGGTTCTTTGGTGAGACAATGTAGGTTTATACAAACAGAAAGAGTTCCCAGAGTTCTGTATTAGGGAAGGAATCAAGAGATGGTGGAGTATTTACCTCCTCCTCCATCTCAATTTACCAATCCAAAGCTAAATATAACTATTATGGGAGAGAGATTTAAAACATATCAAGGGCTCAAGAATAAAGAGTCCCCAATTGCCTAAGAGGTGATAAGAAATGAGCCCACAATAGAGACCATTACTATTACAATGCCCCCTCACATTCCTGCTCCACCAACTACTGTTCCACCTCCTATTCCTACTCCACCACTATTTCTCCAAAATCCACCAACTACTCTTCCACTTCTAATTCAAAATCTCCCAACACCTACTCCACCATAATCAAGCCCTTTGCCTTTCCATATCCTAACCCTTGGAGGATTAGTAACTATAGAGTCTATGTCACCTTTCAAAACCACATTGAAAGTCATGACTAGTCTCAATACCGAAGTGTTGGTTAGCTCCTTAGGAGATGAAGACAAAGGCCAGGAAAGACAAGATGAAGCAATGGAAGAAGGAGACAAGGTAGAAGAGGAAAGGAAAAAAGAAGAATAAAAATAAGGAGAAATGAATGAAGGGGAACAAAGATAGGAATATGAAGAAGGGCCAAATAAAGAGGTGGATCTAGGGTCCCAAAGTTTAGATTTAGTTCTTTAGGTTACCCCATATGACCTGGTCACCACATCTAGTAAGCCTACATGGTTTAGTAAAGAAATCCAGTTAAGGAGAAGAACTTATACAGATGAGGATGAAGGGAAAAATACCGATATAGAATCCTTAGGGAAATATTTCAATCAGACGAAGATCATATTACCAGCATGGAGAATGTCTTATGTCACTCAAGAAATAAGGGGGCACTGGAAGGTACAAGTTGCAGTCCCATCTGCGAGCACCTCATAAACATAAGAAACTCCAGAAGACTATACATTTGAGGAGGTAGATTTGGGGGAACCCACCAGGGAAGGGAGCAAGACACTAGCAGCCTTAGGGCTTAAACATGCTCTGGGTTTCATGAGTAAGGATGAAGAGACCATAAAAACCTTGACAGAACAAAATGAAGCCTTGAAGAAATTCATTCACAAAATGGTTGGTCCTATTGACCCCAAGTGCCCAGAGTCCTCATTATAGGCAATGTTAGATAAGAGAAACACCCCAGACTTGCTAGTAGGCTTAACACCATCCTTCATAAAATCAAGTGCAGATTGGAAGGAAGATCTTGAGCAGTACAAGGAAGGTACCATCAAATGGGTATTCAAACCTTATAGGGTTATTCTAATAGAAGCTACAAATTTGATTGATTTGATGACAAATGAGGGTTGCCTAGAGTTTGAGACAAGCAAATGGTGAGCTACCCTCCAAGATTTTTAGATCATTAAGAAACAACACTTTGAAATTTTTGGTAAAGATATATGAGGGTGAGGAGCTAGACAATTTGAGACTTGGATCAAGTGCATAATCAAGATAATTAGTGTTTATGAAAAATGTGAATCCTCCATATTGGAGAAGTAGAAAGAAGTCCTAGAATGGGTGGAAGAAATAGATGTTTTATTCACAGGGATTGACCTTGATTTGTACCAGGATAAAGCCAAGCATATCTTACAGCCATCTAAAGAAGCGGTCCAAAAATTCAAGGACATTATGGCAAGTGTAGGGACCAAGGAAGCCTTGTAACAATTATTCTATTGAAAAGAAGAGATGACAAGGATAAAAATCATGTAGAGGAGATCCATTTCTTTTCTTCTGAGCTAACTACGTTCAAAGAAAAGAAAGAATGAAAGGTCAACAAGGTGAAAATAAAGAAGATAAACTAAGAGGAAGTTCAAAAAGTCATACAGAGGCTCCGAGATGCACACCCAAAATTCTTCCCAGACTGACCCCTTGGATCACTAAGAATTTTTAAGAAGCAATCTCTAGAACTTAAAAAAATTCCCTAGGGTAAGTATCAATGTTTTGGCATTTTGACATTTCAGATTTTTGGCCCCTTCGGGGCATGCAAATTCCAGTCTTTTGGCATTCCAAGTTTTCAGCCTTTTGACCTTCCAAGTTTTTCAGCCTTTCGGCCTTCCATATTTTTCAGCCTTCCAAATATTTCAGCCATTTTGGCATCCAAGAAGTCTAAACTTCAGACCAGAATTTGGGTTGTTTAACACTTAAGAATTTTTGGGGCATTAAAAGTTTCAGAGTTGAGGTTGGGGTCTGAAAAATATGTGTTTCCAGCGAGATCACATTTTTTCACACTAGTTGAACCCCAAATCAGATTGATGGTTAACTTGAGTCTATTTTAAAGGGACTAAGGGTCTTTTACCACTCTCCACCACCAGAAGAGCCTCCAGATGAAGAATCCAAGGAAAACTCCATGAAGCAAGAAGAAGACTCCAAGTTTTCTGAAGAAACCCTCCATTTCTCTTTTCCTTATTGGTGAGTTTGACCCTCCTTGCATCGGTAGACTGATTGGAAATGGAATCAAGAATCCATACAAGTTATCTAGTATCAGTTAAGAGTAGTTTCCCTTTTAGCAAAGTCTTAGTTTAATTTATTTTTGTCTCTGATACCCTAAATTCAGAATTCAAAGTTGTGGATCAAACTCTATATATTGTAATCACAAATCAATGTAAAAGGTGGGATTTCCTTATGCAATAAAGATATACATTTGGTACTTCATTTTTGGTGTGTGAATTGCTGCTACCTATGCAAAATTATTGGATGTATGCTTGCATTATTCATTATTTTTGGAGAGCTTCTTGTTTATTGTGTTTTAGATTCGTGTTTTTTTTGTTGGAGTTTGTTGTTGTTTTCTTTACCTTGCTATGATGAATGCATGGAAGGGATCATCTTTGGGTTTAACGATAAATCTGTCTCGTGGGTGTGCACATCTTGGTGGCTTCACGATTTGATCGATTTTGAATATCTCACACGAGTGAATGTACCTTCTCTCCAAATGCTTGAATCCCTGGAGTATTGAATTGTGACTTGGTCTGATTTATGCTTTGTGGGTTTGTTCTGAATATCCCCATCAGTCAATTCATAGGGAAGAGTTTGCAGTAGTTTATGTTTGTAGGATTTTATTTTTAGTAATTTGTTTTACTTTTCGTTACCCTATTCTCTCTTTAACTCCTATCTTTAAATTCTTAAAATCCACATCTTGAAAATACAAAATTGCATTTTATTTACAACACCCATATATGTTAAAATGGAAAATACCAAAAGAGAACTAAAGTGTTTTGTAGTGTGATGTCATGAACAAACCAGCAAAGGCCTCCTTGTGAACACTCACATTTATCTTCAACTAAGTAACCAAGAAGGTTGTGACCCAACCCCGGAGAACCTTGGGAATAACCCCGTTATTCTTTCAAGAGAGGAAATTGAATCTCAAGATCCTAGCAAGTTGGCTTGTGTCAAAACAATGCTCAACAAATAGGATCATCAAGAGTATCTTCCTCATCAAGATTAATTAAAATAGGATATAAGATGTGAATAGGATCATCATACTCATTCATCTTAACATCCTTATGAACATTAACTTCTTCCAACATATCAGGAATAGGTTGGTCAAAAGAAGGCAAATAATTTTGAAGAATAGAGGCACGGGCCCTAGCATTATCTATATGCTTCTTACGATGTTCATTAGAATATTTATTACCATTTTCTTTGTTTGACACATGTTGAGAACTAGGAGGAATAACAACTAGTTCCTTCACAAGCTCTATAGGAGGATTGATAGGATTCATAGTAGGATCAGAAGTGACACTAGGAGGTTGATTAATAGAGCTAGTAGTAATGGATAAAGGAGGTATGGAAGGAGTGGGAAAAAGATCATGATTAAGATCTATCTGAGGCATGCTTAAGTTGACAATATTGTGATGTTCATATGCTTGATATGAATGAAAAATGTTATCAGGGCGAGGAGGACATGAATTAGGTAATGAAGGCCAAAAGAAATCAAGAGTAGCACAATATCTAGGCCTAGAAGGTTGATAAAAACTATGATTAATAATTTTCACTTCTCTATTATGAATGAACTTAAGACATTTATGAATAGGAGAAGCAATAGCATGCATAGCAGTTATCAAAGGAAAACCAAATTTGACTTGAAATTAATCAGAAGTAGGAACGACAATGAAGGTAGTATCTACAACTTTACAACAAAGTTCAATAGGAAGGTTAATAGAACCAAGTGTAGGATAGAGAAAACCATTACAATTTTGGATCCATGCATTAGATGGTTCATAGCAATCATGTTGTAGGTTTTTCATAAAAAAGGTTTTCCTCAGTAAAGACATTTATTAAAGATGTGGGATCAATATGAAAACCATGCATATGTATCTTAGCAATCCTAACATAAATATAAAGGGGACCATCGGGAGCCTTAATAGTCTCAGCATCATCAAAGGTAATTGAGAGTTCCCTAGGTCATTTATCCTTAGTTTTTTTCTGAGGTTTAGGTGGAATTTGAAGTTGAAGTGGAGACAAAGGATCTTGAGTAGTAGGTTGAGGTGAAGCATTGCACTCCACATGATTAACAATGTGATTGAGATCATCCATATTTAAATCATAAACAATATCCATAGAAGATGGTTGAGCAATGGTATTAGTATCATGTGTAGGTAAAGGATTTGTATAAATTTAAAGGTTTTGATTAGGAGGAGAGACAGATTTGCTCCCATTACCAACAAAATTATCAATTGATAAAGCATTAGAATCGATTAATTTTTGAACCTTATGCTTTAGAGAATAAAATTTTTTAGTATCATGGCCATTCTGTCGATGATATTGACAAAAATATTTAGAATCAAAGGATTTTAATGCTATCGTGGTATGGAGAAGAGGTCAAATAGGAGGAAAGGTAATCATATTAGCACTTGTATCATCTTAAAATGGAAGCACTTCCATGTTAAGAGAATTTATCCCTCCTTAGGGGACATTTTTGACCTCCATCATATCATCCTCCTATTTATGTATCATCCTCTGCTTATGTGCTTTTTTAGGACCCTGATTGGGCCTCTCCGGGCACCTTCTACCCCACCTGGCATATTTTCCAGTGGTTATGGCCCCCTAGGTCAAGGTCAACCTTTACCTTGACCTAGTTTAGGGTCAACCTTGACCTTGACCTAGGTCATGGTTGACCTTGACCCTGACCAGGGTCCCCCTTTAAAAACTAGAAGCTTGTTAACTGTCGGGGGTCATCGAAAATTTAGTTTTCCCACTTTCGGGTTGACTGTTTCAGGTTCCGAAGTGTTGATTCCTAAATTATATTTAATATAGGTCCTTTTCTAAGGGAATGGGTATAATTGGAATTTAATTATCCTATGTCAACCTCCTTAGAAGATTGTGCCCTAGTTTCATATAAAAGGAAGCATTTCTCCCTCATTTTCTGTAAGAGGCATTACGAATTATCAACTAGGTGATAAAAGGTGATCAAGAGAAAGTTAAAGAATCCATTGTTATACATCTTTTAAAGTTCTCAAGGTGTTCAATTCTTCCTCTTAAGAATTCAAGTTATCCATTGAAGATCAAGGATTCAAGATTTCAAGCCTTTGAAGGGATTTGGTTCAAGCATTCAAGATTTATCATTCAAGCCCTAGATCTAGCCATCATGATGGTGTGATCTTCCTTCAAGATCCTTTGTGCATCCTCAAGACTCTTTCATCATCACTTCGAGGTGGATTTCAAGCATACAATCATGGAGTTTTATGGTTTCTAAAGTCCAAGCTTTCATATCTTTGATACCTACATACATTTGAATTACGATTACATATCTATTGAATATCATAGCTTCATTGTTAGATTCAATTCTACTACTTTCTAGCATTCTATACTATATTGATTTTAAGGTTAATTCCTAAATTGCAATTTGACTAAGGCAAACCCCTCCCCCACAGCAAACAATCCTCTTTTTCTTGTACGTATAGGTTCAGGATTGCAGATTTGAGACCAGATCTGGATACCCTTTTTGGCTTTCTTTCGGTGATGTGGACAGGAGTCTTGTTGCTGCTATAGAACTATCTTGGCTCTATTCTGAGATCTTTCTCCTAGATCCCTTAGGGTGTTCACAACCCTAAACTGAGGTAATTCACTGTCAAATTCACCTCCTCTTCAAGACCCAGTCCCCATCAAAGTGCTTTTCATCTTCTTCTTGCTGAACCTACACAAATAGGTTCATTCTTCTCACTTATTCAGTGTTTCCTAAACATTACTTTCATTTCCTTCCCTAGCCAGACTATTACCAAGCTCGCCTAGGGAAAGATCTCCAGATTATTTGTTGTTGCTTCTCCTACAGAAAACAAAAATGAAACTATGTACAAGGGCTCCTCTTGAGTTCCATCCAAACACATGACTCTCACCATGGATTTAGGAATCTCGAGGGGCCATTACTGGTCATAACCCAGAATGATGAAGAACTAAGAACGTACAAAACAAAAAATAAAATAACTAATCTACTTGCATGCAAAATGAACAAAGAAGGTTGATATCCACTAAACACACTAACTACAACTTCTCATTACTGGAAACAAAGCAAAACAGAACAATAATCTGCAACTCTATGATTTCCTATAGCTTCTCTTCTTTTTCAGTCTCTGCTCTCTTGTATATCTCTAAAATGAAGGCTTGGGATGTTATTAATAACCATCTTCTCATTGAAACGACCCCTAACTACCCACATATTCGCAAGCATCTCTTTAGGAACCATTACAACTGACCATACTGTCCATAAAAGACAAGATTCACTTCTTTTGGGCCGTTACAACTGACTTTACCGATCGACAGTAATGCAAAACCGACCACCAGTCTAAATTTGTGCTAGTGATAACTGACACTGTTAGCAGATAGTGTTCACCGACAGTGTTAGCAACCAGTGTTCACCGATGGTGTTAGAAAATAGTGATAATTGATGGTGTTAGGAGATATTTTTCACTGACGGTGTTAGCAAATAGTGTTCATCAACAGTGTTAGAAAATAGTTTTAGCAGGCGGTGTTAGCATACAGTGTTAACTGATGGTGTTAGCAACCAGTGTTCACCGACAGACAGTGTTAACTGACAATCAGGAAACCAACTAATAAACCTAGCTAGACATGGATTGACCTAGTCATACACATTTTAGGGAAAACAAAAGACTTTCTAAGGTCAACACAAACTCTCCTGACTTGGCTAGAGTCAGTACATGCCAAAAATAAAGAGCTAAGGGTTTGAGCTAGGTGTGCTCCTGCACCATACTCCCCCAAACAAAAGAAAGGTTAATCCATGCTTGGATCAATTCCCAACCTCTTGAAGTCTGTTTTTCTGATCCAAGTAGCATCAACATCTTCTTTCTCATGCCATTTGACAAGGTGCTCCATATACTCTTTGTTCCTAGTCTTCTTGTAGACCCTTGAGTCTAGTATCTTTTCAGCTATCATAGATGGAGTAGGGGATAATTTTAGATATTTTACCTCTTGTATTACCTCTTGAAGGTTCTGATTAGCATCTTGAATTGTTCCTTTGTATGCTATAAAATCTGCAATGTTGAAAACTAGTGACAACCCAATGTCTTCAGGAAGCTCCACCTTGTATGCATTGTTTCCATACTTTGCAAGTATCTTACATGGACCTAGCCTCTTCATTTGTAGCTTGTGAGGAACACCTTTTTTCAGCCTATTTTTGTTCAAGTGTACCATCACAAAGTCTCCAATCTGAAACTGAACATCCCTCTTTGTTGCATCCACCTTTTGCTTTACTTTTTTAGCATTTTCAATCAAATTATTTCTCATACTTTCATGTACTTCCCTCATTGAATGAGAAAAGTCCTCAGCATGTCCACTACCATGCATTCCTTCCTTAAATTCTCTAAGCTCAAAAATTCCTCTTGGGTGAAATCCATAAACAATTTCAAAAGGACTCTTACCAGTTGATCTGTTCACTGTATCATTGTATGCATATTTAACTTGTCCAATGAGTTGGTCCCATGCTTGACCATACTCCTTTGTGAGGCATCTCAATAAATTACCAAGACTCCTATTGACCACCTCTGTTTGACCATCTGTCTGTGGATGATATGCAGATCCAAAAGACAAGTTAGTGCCCAGCTTTTGCCATAAGGTCTTCCAAAAATGGCTCATGAATTTGCTGTCCCTGTCTGAAACAATACTAAGTGGGAGTCCATGTATCCTCACCACTCCACTGGAAAACAATTTTTCAATGTTACAAGCATCATGAATGGTCTTACAAGGTATAAAATGTGCGATCTTGCTAAATCTGTCTACAACAACATAAATGTTGTCATATCCCTGCCTTATTCTTGGCAAACCAACTACAAAATCCATGCTTATGCATTCCCATGGTCTGGTTGGGTTTGGGAGTGGCTGATAAAGACCTGCATTTGAAGATGTGCCCTTTTCCTTTTGACACACTACACAGCTCTCAACATACTGTCTAATATCTCTATTCATTCTAGGCCAAAAATAGAACCTAGTTACTAGCTCTTGAGTCTTACCAACTCCAAAATGACCGCTAAGTGCTCCATTATGTTTTTCCTGAATCAAATTCTCCCTCATAGACCCTTTAGGAACACAAAGTTGACCTCCTTTAAACACCAAATCATTCTGCAAAGTATATTCAGAAAACTCACCATGAAAGTTGTTTTTAAACTCCTTGCATACCTTGTTGATTTGGGAAAAATCTTCATCTTCAGCATATAGGTCTTTGAAGCTATCAATACCTATGCTTTGTAGCTGAACTTCTTGGACTTTGAGAAGCCTTCTACTCAATGTATCAACAACCTTGTTTTGTACTCCCTTTTTATGCTTGATATTGAAAGTATAGGCTTGTAGATACTCCACCCACTTCATGTGTTTGCTGCTAAGTTTGTCTTGAGAGTTAAGGAAACTGAGAGCTTGGTTATCAGTATATACTATGAACTCCTTTTGAAGCAATTAGTGCCTCCACTTCTTGAGTTCTTGGACTAGAGCATACAACTCTAAGTCATAAGAAGAGTACTTCTTCTTTGCATCATTTAGCTTCTCACTATGGAAAGCTACTAGTCTTCCTTCTTGTCTTATGATAGCCCCAATGGCCACATTACTTGCATCACATTCTATTGTAAAAATATTATCAAAGTTTGGAAGAACTAGAGTAGGTAACTCTGCTATCTTCTCCTTGAGTGTTTCAAACCCTTTTTCAGCTTGTGGTGTCCATTGAATTTTTGTCTTCATTCCACCTTTGATGGTGTCTAACATGGGTGCACAAATCCCACTGAAATGTCTAATGAACTTTCTACAATACTGAGCTAAACCATGGAAACTTCTCACCTCAGTGGCAGCCTTGGGAGTAGGCCAACTTAAAATGGCATCCACCTTTCCTTGGTCCATTTTGAGGTTACCCTGTGACAAAAAAAAACCAAGATATACAAGCTCTTGCTTCATGAAATCACACTTCTCCAAGTTGATCATCAGCTTTTCATTATGCAATTTCTTGAAAAAAAAATTCAAATGCCTAATATGCTCCTCCTTAGTTTTGCTGAAAACTAAAATGTCATCTATGTAGACAACAACAAACTTACCAATGCATTCTACCAATACCTCATTCATAAGCCTCATAAAAGTTGAGGGAGAATTAGACAAACCAAATGACATTACAAGCCATTCATACAAACCTTCTATAGTTTTGAAGGCTTTCTTCCATTCATCTCCTTCATTTATCCAGATTTGGTGGTAGCCTCTCTTGAGATCAATCTTGTTGAAGTACTTCGCCTCCCGTAAACAATCCATTAGGTCTTCAATTCTGGGTATTGGAAACCTATACCTAATGGTGATTCTATTTATGGCTCTAGAATTTATACAAAGTCTCCAAGCTCCTCCTTTCTTAGGTGCTAAAATAGTAGGGACTACACATGGGCTTATTCTTTTCCTAATTAGGCCTTGGTCTAATAACTCTCTAATTTTCCTTGCTATTTCCTCATTTTGTTGAGGGGTCATCTTATAGGAAGCTTTGTTGGGTAAGGTATCTCTTGCAATACAGTCAATCTTGTGGCTAACAAGTCTTTTTGGAGGTAGGGGAGTGGGCTGGCCATCATTCACAATATCCCTATACTATTCAAGTATTTCTTTTACCTCATTTGGTATCTCTGATTTCTTGATAGCAACTTCGTCTTTTGGCTTCAATACTAAAGCAAATCCAACTCCTTCTCCTTCTCCTAGAGTCTTCAAGAACTCTTTCTCACCAACCATGAGCATAGTTGGACTTGATGTCTTCATCTCCCCTTCTTCTATTAAGGACTGAATTCTAAAAGTCACCCCATTTTTCTTGAATGAGTATGCATTCTTGGTTCCATCGTGCATGTCTTTCCTAACAAATTTCCATGGCCTTCCAAGTAGAAGATGGCATGCATCCATGGGAATAATGTCACATAGAACTTTGTTTTTATACTTTCCAAAGGGGAACTCTACCCATGCTTGTTCTCCTACAAACACATGCTGTCCTTTGTTGAGCCATGTAACCTTGTATGGGTTTTCATGTGGAATCCTTTTCAAATTTAACTTGCTGGCTTCTTCTTCACTAATGATATTATTAGTTGAGCCTAAATCAATAATGACTCTACACACCTTTCCTGTAATCTTGCACTTCACTCTAAAGAGTGCTCTCCTTTGGCTTGGTTCTTCTTTTCTTGGCTCTCTGATTAAGGTCCTCCTCATCATGAGGTTCTCACCTTCTTCTGAATCTAAAGGTACCTTTGATGGCTTGCTACTGCAACTTGATTCTTCTTGGACATAGTTAACTCTCTTTCCACCTCCTTGAGAAGTAGAACCCTTTTCAGGACACCTATAGGTAGGATGCCCTAGCTGATTACAATGGTAGCACTTCATGGTGGCAAAGTAGGATGCTCCTCTTCCTTGATTGCTGTTGCTCCTTCCTCTCCAACTAGTGTTAGAACCTATACCTCTGCTAGAACCTCCTCTACTTGAGTTTCCTTCCTGATTTTCAGTGAGCTTGTTCTCACTTTGCTGCCTTGAATTTGATCCTCTTCCACCATATCCTCCTTGTCCTCTTCCTTCTCTACCGCTTCCTCTTCCTCTAAAGTTTGATTTTGATTTCTTTTCGTTCTTCTCTTCCACTTTTAATGCAAGCTGGAAACACTTATGGATGGTTGTGGGAGTCCACAAACTAATTTCCTCTTGGATATTCCATTTTAGGCCTCCAAGCTACCTAGCCACCTTGATAGTCTCATCCTCTTGGAATCTTGACCTCAAGCACAACTTTTGGAATTCTTTAGTATACGTAGCCACATCCAAATCTTTTTTCTTCAAACTCGGCCTCTTCTTGTGTAGCCAGATTTCATAATCCTCAGGTAGATATTGCTCCTTTACCTTGTTTAACATGGCCTTCCAATTCAAAATTGGATGCTTACCCATCTTCTCCCCCTCTTCTTGGAGGGATTTCCACCATGTTAATGTTGAACCTCTTAACCTTGACTTTGCAACTTTTACCTTCTATGCTTTAGTTATGCCCTCACATTCAAAATGATTCTCAATACCTTCTATCCATTCCATAAATAGTTCACTGTCCATTTTTCCATTAAAGAATGGAATTCCTTAAAGACTTTTGCCTCCTAGGGCCCTAAGAGCTTTTAGAAATGGCTCCTCATTCATTGGAGGGTCTGGTTCAGGTATCAAGTCTTCTTCATCAAATTTTTGCTTCCCTCTACTATTGTTGACTTCATCTCCATCTTTGCTTTTAGTTTCATCTGCAACTTCTTGAAGTTTTACCTTCATCTCATCCAGGGATTCTTCAAGGAGTCTACTTCTTTCCCTTTGATCCTCTATCACTCTCTTCTACTCATCTACTTCCTTTGCAAGCTCTACATTGGTGACCATCTTGTTTTCACCTACTGATATTGTTGGCTGGAACATCTACCACAAGACCAATCAATTTAGGCTCTGATACCAATCTTATGTGGACAGGAGTCTTGTTGCTGCTATAGAACTAGCTTGGCTCTATTCTGAGATCTTTCTCCTAGATCCCTTAGGGTGTTCACAACCCTAAACTGAGGTAATTCACTCTCAACTTCACCTCCTCTTCAAGACCCAGTCCTAATCGAAGTGCTTTTCATCTTCTTCTTGCTGAACCTACACAAATAGGTTCATTCTTCTCACTTGGTTAGTGTTTCCTGAACATTGCTTTCATTTCCTTCCCTAGTTGGACTATTACCAAGCTCGCCTAGGGAAAGATCTCTATATTCTTTGTTGTTTCTTCTCCTATAGAAAAAAAAATGAAACTATGTACAAGGGCTCCTCTCGAGTTCCATCCCAAAACATGACTCTCACCATGGATTTAGGAATCTTGAGGGGCCATTACTGGTCACAACCCAGAACGTCGAAGAACTAAGAACTTACAAAATAATAAATAAAATAACTAATCTACTTGCATGAAAAATGAACAAAGAAGGTTGATATTCACTAAACACACTAACTGCAACTTCTCATTACTGGAAACAAAGCAAAATAGAACAATAATCTTCAACTCTGTGATTTCCTGTAGCTTCTCTTCTTTTTCAATCTCTACTCTCTCTCTTCTATATCTCTAAAATGAAGGCTTGGGATGTTATTAATAACCATCTTCTCATTGAAATGACCCCTAACTGCCCACATATTCACAAGCATCTCTTTAGGAACCATTAAAACTAACCATACTGTCCATAAAAGACAAGATTCATTTCTCATGGGCCGTTACGACTGACTTTACCGATCGGTAGTAATGCAAAACTGACCACTAGTCTAAATCCATGCCAGTGATAATTGACACTGTTAGCAAACAGTATTCACCAACGATGTTAGAAACCAGTGTTCACTGATGGTGTTAGAAAATAGTGATAGCCAACAGTGTTAGCAGACAATATTCATTGACGATGTTAGCAAATAGTGTTCACCGATAGTGTTAGAAAATAGTGTTAGTCGACGGTGTTAGCAGACAGTGTTAACCGATGGTGTTAGCAACCAGTGTTCACCGACGGACAGTGTTAACTGACAATCAATAAACCAACTAAGAAACCTATCTAGACATGGATTGACCTAGTCATATCCATTTTAGGGAAATCAAAAGACCTTCTAAGGTCAACACAAACTCTAATGACTTGGCTAGAGTTAGTACATTCCAGAAATAAAGAGCTAAGGGTTTGAGCTAGGTGTGCTCTTGCACCATTCAGACGGTGTGATCAGATTTTCTTTCGAACCTGTGCACATCAGGGTCAACATTATTGGGTAAGGGTTGAAATTTGTGGGTCAAGGTCAACCTTTTTCATAAGACAACATCAGAATGGAAAAATATTTTTGGGTTTTGTTCGTCTCTACATTCTAGTTCGGGATCAACTGTTAGATTTTCCAAAAATAGTCTACAGTCCTCAGAAAATAGCATTCTTTGATCTACAATTTTGTAAGGTTATTTCTTCATCCTATCCTTTTCAATTACTATAATCAAACATATTCATTTAATCAATTAACAGAATTTAAGATCCCCTTCTTTGTTCTCTTTTCCAAATAGTTGATTCATTTGTGCATTAGCCCTTCTTTTGGGTTAATCAACTTGGATCTTCAATTTGTGCATTTGAGGATAGAAAAAGAGCATCTTATCTTCTCCTTAATCACAATTGCAATACACAATCAATACAATTCAATTAAATGTAAAGTAGTGTTAAGGAACTCAATACATTCTAAGAAAATCAAACAATAATTAATAAACAATCTCCTTACCCCTTTTCAATCATGTTACATACATACAACATCATCCATTTTATATCTTACATTTTGGTAACATTTTGTTAAAACACCATATTTTACAGTATACATTATGGTGAACCCACGATAGACAAATCATTGTCTTTGTTGTTAGATTTACATCTTAGATTACAATTTGCATTTATTAATACAAAAACACTTCTTGCATTTTCATTATGAAATTATTTTGGTGTATGGCCATTTTTCTCATTATGCTTCTTTTAGCATCTCTTTATAGTACCTATGATGTCTATGAGAGTGTCATCCACTTTATCATGTTTGTTAATCTTCATGTTTCACTTTCTTATGCTATTTTAAGATTGACCAATACTAGTCTCCCTACTTTCAAAACTTTAATTAAGGATTTGTGTAGTGGACTTATTTCTCTTTTGGATTATGTGAAGAATTTGGTAGATGATACTCCATTACCTAATCTTCCTAATCCTAATCTTAACCTTCCTAATCAAATCATTTCTAATAATCCCACTCATATTCTTCCATCTTCCATCCCTAGTTCTTCTCATACTTTTGTTAAGGCTCAAACTATGGTACAAGATGAGGATGTGCGAGAATTTCTAGATTTACCTTCTCCTTCTTATCCTATCCATGGTGATAATAAAGGAAAATCCAAAGAAACTTCTCCTAAAAACATTGTTCCACCTTACAAAACATTCTCTCATAGCATCATAATCAATCATCTCCCATAGATGCTATGCAATATAGGTATACTACTGGATACACTATGGTAGATAAACAAGGTTATAAGGGTTTAGGGCTTGTGTTAATGAATATGGTATTAAAAACCTGATCAATGTATCTCCTAAACATGATATGCAGGGTATAGGTTATTAATCTTCTCAATTTCATGTGGCTGATATTAACTATCTTCCTCCTCTTGATATTCTTCTTCCAACACCTACCTTAGATCATCCTGATACTCCTCAAGATGTGGCTAAGAAAGTGTATGTCCAGTTAATGAATTCCAAGAAGGAAAAATTTAAACCTATTCCGAAAAATGCTTTACATAAGTACAAATGTCCTTTCCACAATAGTAATAAACATTTACTTGCTAATTGTGTGCACTGCAAATTATATGTTAGAGATAGAACTTATCTTGGAATTATATCTTATTCCTGATTGGTATTACAATTTCTTCATAATTTTGACATAGGGCATTCCTCTCATTCTTCTACAAATTAGACTATGTTTCTCCTCTTATCTCTTAAACTAGGGGGCAAGAGTTATTCTCTTCTAGTCTTATAGGATCCATTATCCTCTTAACATGAATGTTGTTTTGAGTATAATTGGTTATTCTTTCTGCATTCTATCCTTATAACTTCCTACACTCGTGATATCCTTTCTAGGACATCTGTTTTGTAAGGATATCTCTTATTTTTATAAAATTTTTGATATAATTTGATATATCCCTTGTCGTCAACTCTGGGGGGCAAGGTATTTCCTCCTTCTACCTCTATCTAAGGATCTACTTTCCTTAGCTTAGTGGAATTTTTTTATGTTGCAAACATTATTTTCCTTATAAAGATCTATGTTTTGACCATTGATATCCTCTTATTTGAGGAGGTGATTGTCTTAGGTCATTTCCTCTTCTTTATTTTTCAATTTATGTTCTTTATAAACTCTTTCCCTTTCTTTTTGGTTAGATTTTGTTATCCTTCATTCCAAGATTCCTCATCATCTTCATTGCAAGGAGCTTGATGGTTGAATCTTGGGTCCCTCTTGCTTTTCAAAGATGAAATTTTATCCTAAGCACTCCTTTGTGGTAGGGCTCTTGTTGATAAGATATCTTCCTCTATGAGGATCCTTTTTCCATAAGTGACATGTCCATTTCATGATTATCTATGTTCTTGGATGTAAGGGTCAAGGCTCTTTGCTAAGAATATGGTATACATTCTTGTCAAGCTGGATATCTCCTTACCTTGTGAAGTAAGTATCCTCTTCCTCTTCCTTATCCTGCCTAGTGGGTAGCCATGATAAGGAGGGGGGCATATATAGGGTCTCCCTTGTACTATAGTTTACATTTATTTACATTTTGCAGCATGCTAAATCCTTGGAAGGTAAAGCACATAAGTTGCTAAATCCTGAAGAGATACACACCCTTTTTATTTTGCAATATGATAAATCCTCGAAAGGTAACTCACATAGGTTTCTAAATCCTAAATGGACACGAATTTTATATTCCATAGTGATACAAGAATGTGGATCTATAGATATTTTTCAAAAAGTCATCAGAAGACACATTTACAATTACAAGCACAATTTATGGGTGAGCCTGTTGGGGGCTCTCCCTCCTTAGTGATTCATAGTAAGGTGGGCATCTTACTAGGTGAGGAAATAAATTTCTTTTTTCTCTCTTTCGCTATCATGCTAGTAGGATTAGGTCATGAAGCTATGTTATCTATGGTATTGTTCTTGTCTTACTTGTGTAGCTATGTATGTTTTCTATGATTAATTTCTCTTTATCTTCCATATCTTTATGTATGAATGTTGAGTTATAATCCTTTGTCTAAGGACTCATGTCTTTGACTTAGTGATATTCTACTTTGTTGCAATCCACTGGTGTCTTTCTTCTAACTTTACCGTGAGCACATTCGATTTCTGTACTCCTGCTAAAGTGGGGGCTTAATGTATCATCTTAAAATGGAAGAACTTCCATGTTAAAAGTGTTTATCCCTCCTTAGGGGATTTTTTTTACCTCCATCATATCATCCTCCTATTTCTGCATCATCCTCTACTTTGGTTTCTATTTAGGACCCTGATTGGGCCTCTCCAGGCACCTTCTACCCCACCTGGCATATTTTCCAGGGGTTCTGGCCCCGTGGGTCTAGGTTGACCTCAACCTTGACCTAGGTTAGGGTTGACCTCAAACCTGACCTAGGTTAAGGTCAACCTTGACCCTGACTAGGGTCCCCCTTTAAAAATTGGAAGCTTGTCGGCTGGCGAGGGTCATCCCAAATTCAATTTTCCTGCTTTCGGGTTGGCTGTTTCAGGTTCTGAAGCGTTGATTCCTAAATTATATTTAATATAGGTCCTTTTCTTAGGGCATGGGTCTAATTGGAATTTAATTATCCTATTTTTGTCTCCTTAGAATATTGTGCCCTAGTTTCATATAAAAGGAAGCATTTCTCCCTCATTTTCTCTAAGAGGCATTATGAATTATCAACTAGGTGATAAAAGGTGATCAAGCGAAAGTTTAAGAATCCATTATTCTACATGTTTTCAAGTTCTCAAGGTGTTAAATTTTTCCTCTTAAGCATTCAATTTCTCCATTGAAGATTAAGGATTCAAGCTTTTAATACTTTGAAGGGATTTGGTTCAAGCATTCAAGATTTATCATTCAAGCCCTAGATCTAGCCATCATGATGGTGTGATCTTCCTTCAAGATCCTTTGTGCATCCTCAAGACTCTTTCATCATCATTTAAAGGTGGATTTCAAGCATAAAATAATGGATTTTTATGGTTTCTAAAGTCCAAGCTTTCATATCTTTCATACTTACATACATTTGAATTACGATTACATATCTATTGAATATCACAGCTTCATTGTTAGATTCAATTCTACTACTTCCTAGCATTCTATACTTTATTGATTTTAAGTTTAATTCCTAAATCAGGGTTTGACTAAGGCAAACCCCTCCCCCATAATAAAAAATCCTCTTTTTCTTGCAGGTACAGGTTTAGGATTGTAGATTTGAGACCAGATCTAGATACCCTTTTCAACTTTCTTTCAGACCGCGTGAACAAATTGTCTGTCGCACCTGTGCAGGTCAGGGTCGACATTATTGGGTCAAGGTTGACATTTGTGGGTCAAGGTCAACCTTTTTCATAAGACAACATCAGAGCATAAAAATATTTCTGGGTTTTGTTCATCTCTACATTCTGGTTCGAGATCAATCATCAAATTTTCTAGAAACAGTCTACAAACCTTAGAAAATAGAATCCCTTGATCTACAATTTTTTAAGGTTAGTTCTTCTTCCTATCCTTTTACTATAATCAAACATATTCATTTAATCAATTAACAGAATTTAAGATCCCCTTATTTGTTCTCTTTTCCAAATAGTTGATTCGTTTGTGCATTAGCCCTTCTTTTGGGTTGATCAACGTGGATCTTCCATTTGTGTATTTGAGGATAGAAAAAGAGCATCTTATCTTCTCCTTAATTACGATTGTAATACACAATCAATACAATTCAATTAAATGTAAGGTAGGGTTAAGTAACTCAATACATTCTAAGAAAATCAAACAACAATTAATAAACAATCTCCTTACCCCTTTTCAATCACTTTACATACATACAACATCATCCATTTTATATCTTACATTTTGGTAACATTTTGGTAAAACACCATATTTTATAGTTTAAAACACTTAACAACCTACTCATAATAGAATGTAAAGATTTCAGAGAGAGGAGTAAATGTATGATTCATACAGAAAGAAATGGATGTAGAAGTGGCATTGTTGGATGCAACAACAACTTGATCAACAACTACATTCGTCTGTTTATTGATCTTGACATAGTTGTTAGGTTCTTGAAAATTATTAGGATTAGGAGAAGCATCACTCTTATCATCTGGAACAAGAGCCATTGGAGTGTTTCTCTCAAATTGACTCACTTGTAATTGATAATGATGAAGTGTTGCACACAGTTGTTGAAAAGAGGTAAATTCAGTAAGCAAAATCTTATATCTAATATCCTTTTGTAAATTTGAAATAAACATATGTTGAATATCAATATCAGGAATAGGATAAGAAATCTGAGCATACAATCTTAAATGTACCAATAAAATCAGTCGATTTTTCTTTAATGTTTTGTTTACAATGCATTAAATTAGGTAAGGACACTTGCGGACCAATGTTATTTTGAAATTTTTGGATGAAGGTATTAGAAACTTTAGGAAAATAATCAATAGAATAAGGGGGTAAAGAAAAATAGCATTGCAAGCTCTTATCACTAAAAGTCCTATCAAATAGCTTAGCTAAAATTCTATGGTCATGAGAATAATCACTACAAAGAATTTGAAATGTTTTAACATAACTAATAGGATCTCCTTTACCATTGTAATTCTCAAGATGAGGCATATTGGCTTGTTGAGGGACAGTAGCACAAATAATGTCTAAGGATAAAGGACTACCCATGTCACATGTACGAATGATAAACTTGGATTGGGTTAAAGATGCAAGTTTGTGTTGTAAAGATGACACTGTTTGAGCCAAACTAATAATTATGGAATCATTAGAAGAAATAGGTGGCATAGAAATATTAGGAACACTAGAAAATGTGTAGGAAGTGGCAAGAATTGAAGACACAACTGGTGGAACACTTGGAACCATAGTTGGAAGGGGATTGGAACAAGTATAAGGCACACTATGATATGAAGGTTGTGAGGTAGGTAGAGATACCAATGGAGCACTCACAGGAATAGATGAAATTGGGAGAGATGTAGTCATCAAAGGAGGAGTGTAAGTAGGAATTCTAGGTAAAGGAACAAAATAAGGTCCCTCACTAGTGAAAAGAGGAGTGAATTCTAGATCTTGAGCCTCTTGAGCTAAAGGTTTAACATTAAAACGCACAAGATGAGTGATACCACGTAAGATAATAACACCTTGATCACTAGCCCAAAGGAATTTCTTAAGAGCCTCTATAGATTTGATAAAATCTTGATTATGGTTTTCTTGAATAAGCCAATTTCCCATTTTATCAAGTTTTGTTGAAAGTTTTTGTACTTGTTCAGGAGGAACTCTTAAAGCATCATCCTCATCATGAGATGTGTGAGAAGATTTATGATCCATAGAAGGATTGGAATCATGAGTGGTCAAATTATAATCTAGGATCCTAAGGAAAGGAGATGAAGAGTCGGGATCAAAGCAACCCATAAGTCTACAACTTCTTCTAACCAGGATACTATAAGTAGGACTAGAAGTGGTAAATCTCATACACCAACGTAATGCAAATGAACTAATTTAGGAAACACAAGATTTTGATTTTAGTTTTTTCAAATGTAAATGCAAGAACATAAAATAAAGTTAATCTAATATGCATGCAAGATCTAACATAAAAGATGTAAATCTAACACCAAAAAGAAAGAGTTGTTTATAGAGGGTTCACAAAAATGTAACATAAGAAATATAGATGATGCCAAAATGTAAGATGAAATAGATGTTGTTACATTTTAAATTAGAATGTTTATTGAAATGTGAGGGATAAATAAGATGTTCCTTTTATCCTTAAAAAAACAAAGGAAGGATCCAAATTGATTGACCCCAAAGGAAGGATAAATGCATAAATGAATCAATTGATTAGAAATAAGAATAAAGAAGAAGATCTTAAATTCCACTTTATAGAAAAGAATGTGTGATAGGTTTAGAAATATTGAAATGAATAGGAGAAAAGTACTAACCTTGAAATGTTACAGGTATGAAGAATAATCTTTTCGGGGGTCTACATTGAGTTTTTGGAAAATCTGTGACCGAATCAAGAAAAAAAATGCAGAGATGAACCAAACCCAAAAATATTTTTCCGATCTGACATAGTTCCAATTTTGACCCTCAAGTCAATGTCACCACTGACCCAAAATTTTTGATTCTGACCTAGGGAATAATCGACCTCAAAATTCTCTGAAATAAAATCTATTTCTGGATCCCTATAGTTTGTTGAAAAGGGTATCCCAATCTGCACTCTGATCTGTTGTTCCAAACCTGTACCTGCAAGAAAAATAGATTGTTTCTTGGGGGGAGGGGTTTGCCTTGGTCAAATCCTAGTTTTTAAATTAACCTCAAATTATAATTGAAATTGCATAAAAAAAAAAAGTAAATGAACAAATTCACCTTGCTTGTATGTAAACCCTTGTGGCGGATTTGAATCCGTGGATCAACAAGTATGTATGCACCAAATGGAGGTAGAAAGTAGAATGTAGAATGTAGGACATCTCAAATCAAATTATTTTAGATCTTCAACACCAATCTTGAATGAATTTTTGAATAGGAAGATTCTTGGAGGAATGTGGATGGAGAAATCTTCAACAAGAGGGCTCCATAGAGATTATATCCTTCAATGGCTACTAATTGATCTCCTTGATGAATTGAGTGCTTGAGAAGTGCTTGAATGCTTGAGAATAGATGAATGCTTCAATGGATACTTGGCTTTCTTCAAATATTGCTTCTTCACCTTTATATTTCACCTCTTAAGTCTTCAAGTCTTTGTCTTAGATTATTCTTACTTATGGTTAGAGAAAATGAGAGGAGAAAGCTTTCTTATATATGAATCTAGGGCAAAATCTTCTAGAGAGGCCTAAATAGGAGAATTAAATTCTAATTAGACCCATACCCATATAAGAGGACCTATATTAAATATAATTTAAGAATTATTTCTCTGAAGACCAAAATAACCGACCCATAAGCGGGAACTAATTCTTTCCAAAGCTTGACATCTGGAAACCCTGAAAACCTAAAATATGGACCTTAGGTGAGAAAAAGGTTGATTCTAACCTAGGTCAAGGTTGAGGTTGACCTTGAAATAGAAAGGTGAACTTTGACCATGAGGTCAAAAATCCCAGTTTGTAGTTTAGAGTGTCAAAAACAAGATGGAAAAAGTAGGAATATGGGCAAAACAGGGGAAAAAATCCCGATCCAAGTCAGAGACATGACCCCAAACCAAGGTTCTTGACATGACCCCAAACCACTTACTCAAAAGGCTAAACCAGTCTACAATGGAAGTGCTTCCATTTTCTGACTATACAGTGTGATTTTGGTTTATGTTGATTCACCCCCCTCTAAGCATCAAGAGTGTGTTTAACAATTTGTATCAAAGTGTGGTTCCTCTTGAAGAAGCTTAACCGCTTGAGGAAGATCTTGGATAACAAAAAAATTACACTTTTAGACTCTGATATTTGATGGCACTAATTTTCCCTATTTGAAGGACAAGATGGAAGAATATCTAGAAACATTGAAGAATGGTATTTGGGAGGTTATTCAAACTAGTTTCTACCCTCTTTTTGGAAGACATTTTGACTACTAAATAAGAAAGACAAAAGGAAGCTAATGTGAAAGGAAGATTAATTATTTTTACTAGTTTATGTGACACAATATTTAGTAAGGTGAAAGGTTTGAAAGGTTCTAAAGAGATATGAGATAAGTTTTTATTGGTATATGAAGGAGATTTAAAGAAAAAAAATCAATATTGATGAATCTCAAATAGAAATATGAGGTCCTAAGAAAATTGACAACAATACTTTATATAATGTAAGAATAAATTAGGTACAAACAAAAACTTGATAGACATAGTTTTTAGAATGCTAGAATCAAGTGAGTACTCAAAAAAATTGACAACCATAATATATAGAATGTTACAATCAAGTTGGTACTATAATTCTTAAGAAAAGTGGTGAATTTTATTTTAATATGATTCTCATTTCATAAAAAAATAAAACTCAAATATTGAAGATTGTTGGAGATTTACTTCTGGCAGCTAGTTGTTTGTATGTTTGTCAGTGATGATAACATATAATATAAATCAACATTTTGTATGTACTTATCAGAATGATGATATTAACCCTTGCACGGTTATACTCATGTTGTAGATATGTTTTTGATGCTCTATTCATACATGCAGGATCAGATTTGATATTTCAGATAAGTTGTGTTAGTTTGTTATTGGCAGTTACAGTTTCTGGAGAGAATCTGTTTAGAGCCGACATATTTACCATGTTTCTTGAGTTTCACCTATCTTCTAAATATGCGTGTGTATATTCATGATTAGTTATGATTTAGCCATGTTTGGTTAAGAGAACTTATCTTTTTTCATCAGTATCCTGGTGTTTGACATAATTTGGTGAAGCCAACTTTGTGAAGCGTCATGTCTATTCAGTTTATATTGTGAGATTGTAATTATGCTTGCATGGTTAGTTTAGCTGATAAGGATGTTATGAAGAGTTTACTAACAGGTCCCATGGTCTCATACTTTGAGGAAGATACTTATAGTACTTCATTTGTAAACACTAAGTGTGAATGATAAGAAAAGAGACAGAAAAAGTACAGAGTAGAATATCAGTTGTGTTTCATTCATCAAGGATCTATGTGAAGAAGCAGTGGAAGATTACAATACATTGGAACTGATCAAGACAACAGGTCTACTCTATAGTTCATCATCAGATATAGTGTATATCTATTATACAGAAGGTTGTAGCCTTCACCATTGAAGCAGTGAGCTTTTAGACAGTGAGTCCTCACCGTTAACAGGGTTATTTGTAAAAGACTCCTAACAGGATCAGACCCTTAACCAGGTCACTATACTTATTTCATTATAAAGAAAAAATCCTAATAGGGTTGCAAGATCTTCTAACAGGGATTATTATAAACAAGTATAGTTCATTATGGGTGCTAATTCCCACCAGGGTTTTTACCATTGGTTTCCCCATAACCAAATTGTGGTGTTGTCTATTGTGTTATATGAATGTGCATTTACTTTATTGTATTATGGAATTAATAAGAGAAAAGAATTAAATTAACTGATAACTGATATAACCCCCTCCCCCTCTTAGTTATCCTTTGGTACTATTCTAACAATTGGTATCAGAGCCAAGTGCCTTGAAGAGAAAGCCTAACATCTTAAGGTAGATCAGATGGAATACTTCAAAAAAAAGAGTCGTAAGTTTGATGGAGAGAATTATCTAGATTGGAAGAACAAAATGATAACAAATCTACAGTGTGTTGGTTTTGAAATCTTTGAGATAGCCACACAAGAAGTTGTTATTCCCTCTCTAAAAGACCTTGCAAGAGATGATGCTACTAGTAAACAAAAGGATACATTCACAGCTAATCCAGTTGCCAAAGAAGCCCTTATAAGTGCACTATCTGACAACGAATTCTCTGAGATCAAGAAAGTAGACAAGGCATACACAATATGGAAGTATTTAGAAGACATGTTTGAAGGAGATATCCAAGAAAAGAATGCACATAGGAAGACATGGAAAAAGAAATACAACAATCTTGAGATGTTACCTAAAGAGAACATCAGAGCTTACAATCAGAGGATAAATGAAGTAGTTTCTAGAATCAAAAACAATGTTGGAGAAATCTCAGAAGAAGACATAATGGACAAGCTGATGACTACATTGATAGCAGACTATGAGAGAAAGATCAATATTCTAGATGAAACCATGCAATTTTCAAAAGACTTCAAGAGAGAGACTTTGATCAAAAAAATCTCTGCATTTGAGATATCAAGATTGAAGACTGAACCCAAAAGTGAAACAACCTTCAAAGCATCAATACATGGTAAGGAAAATTTACATACTTCTAATGAGAAAGAAGAAGTTGATGAAGAAATAGAAGAAATTATTGTCCTGATTGCTAAAAGAGAAAATAAAGGCAAAGGAAAGTGTGAAGGACAACTTCTATTCAAATGTTTTTCATGCAACAAGATTGGTCACTTTGCATCCAAGTGTCCCACAAGAGTCAAGAAGTTCAAATCTGGTTACAAACCTAAATATAGAAAGGAATGCTACCATGCTAAAGAAGGTGTAACAAATGAAGATTCAGGAGAGGATGAAATTGGATTTGTTGCCCATAAAGACATGGAAAAATTTCTTGAGGAAATGGACATTGAAGATGAAAAGGAAGCACAAAAGTTAGCGCTAATTTCCAAAGCAGACATCAGAACTGACTGGATCATTGACAGTGGATTCTCTCACCACATGATAGGTGATAAAGACAAATTTGTTCATCTAGACAAGTACAAAGGTGGTATGGTTAGATTTGGAGATAACACTCCTAAACCTATCATAGGCAGAGGATATATCACCCTAGATGGAAAGAAAAAGGCAAATGATGTTCTATATGTTGATGGATTACATCAAAACTTACTAAGCGTTAGACAACTACTTGAAAAAGGTTATCATTTGCAATTCAAAGACAACAAATGCATTATTAACAAAAAAAAAGGTGACATGTTTTCATTTGGCTCAAAAAAAAGGTAATGTTTTTCAGCTCAATTTAGATGTAAGTTGTTTTGTATCAATTTTGACAATGTATTAAAGATAAGCAATGTCAAGGCAGTTAGAGACCCTCCAAGTATTGCAAGACCAGTTGAGACAATGTGCAAGGAATGTGTTATGGGAAAGCATGTAAGGAGCTCTTTCAGAAGCAAGCAGAACTCAGCTAAAAACAAATTAGACCTAGTGCATACAGATTTATGTGGTCCTACTCAAACAAGACCATACTACGGTGAAAGATATTTCATTTTGTTTTTTCATGATTTTTCAAGGATGATGTGGGTTGCGTTCTTAAAGGATAAGTCTGAAGCCTTTGAGAAATTCAAAATATTCAAATCTAAGGTTGAGAATGAATCTGGAATAAAATTAAAATGTCTAAGATCAGATAGAGGAGGAGAATTCACCTCTGACACGTTTTATGAGTACTGCGAAGAACATTGGATCAAAAGACAGTTGAATGCTCCTAGAACCCCTCAGCAGAATGGGATCATACTTGATATAGTGTGCACTATGACGATTGAAGGAAAAGTTGCACACACCTATTGGAGAGATGTAGTCTATACTATCAACAGAACACAACTAAGACTAGGCATAGATAAGACACCTTATGAACTTTGATTTGGTAATGTACCTATAGTAAAATACTTCAGAATCTTTGGCACCAAGTGCTACATCAAGAGAGATGATGGTGTTGGTAAGTTTCATGCTAGAAGTAATGAAGGTATTTTCCTTGGTTACTCTACTAAAATCAAAGAATATAGATGTTTCAATTTGTGATTAAAAAAGATAATTGAAAGTACTCATGTAAATATTGATGAGAAGCTCATGGTTCAAGAGAGGTACTATGAATATGCACCTATGATTGAGGATGAACCTAGGCCTAGTAGTAAAGACACTGTTATTGAAGAAATGTTTGATTGCATTAATGTATCATGTAATAAACTTGAATCAAGCATAGAAGTATCATAGATTACAGATGAGGATGTCACACCAAAATTTCCAAAATTCACAACTAGATACCATTCAAAAGATGATATCATTAGAGATCAGAGCAGTAGTGTTTTAACTAGATCTAAAGAAAAAAGTTTAAGAGTGGATGAAGAGGTATGTTTAATTTCACAGATTAAACCTTTAAATGTTGAATATGCTTGCAAGGATTCTGATTGGCAGAAAGAAATGGAAGAAGAATTAGATCAAATAATCAAAAATAATACATGGGAATTGGTTCCTAGACCTAGTGACAAAAATGCGATTGGAACACAGTGGGTATTCAAGAATAAAATGAATGAAGATGGTATAGTGGTCAGAAACAAAGAAATACTAGTGTGTAAAGGATATGCACAGAGGGAAGGGATAGATTACACTGACACATTTTCCCCTATGAGCAGACTAGAAGCCATTAAGTTGTTCTTGGATTATGCAACATTCAAATATTTTAAAGTATATCAAATGGATTTGAAATAAGCCTTTCTAAATGGTGACTTGAAGGAAGAAGTCTACGTAGAATAGCCTGAAGGATTTAATCTATCAAATAAACCAGACATGGTATGCAGGTTGAAGAAAGTACTCTATGGACTTAAATAGGCCCAAGAGCTTGGTATGAGAGACTAGATGGTTATCTTAACAAGATTGGATTAAAGAAAGGAGCAGTAGATTGCAACTTATTCATAAGAGAGACACTTGATAGATTATTACTTGTTGCCATATTTTTTGATGACATTATCTTTGGAGGTACTGACAAACTTAGTGCAGAATTTGCAAAAGAAATGCAGCATGAATTTGAAATGAGCATGATTGGTCCTATAAAATATTTTTTGGGATTGAATGTAAAATAGACAGATAAAGGAATATTCATAAACCAGTCAAAATATGTGAAGGAAATATTGAAGACTTTCAAGATGGAAGACTGTAAGCCAATATGCACTCCCATGATAACAGGAAGCAAGCTTTCTAAAGAGGATGATTCCATAGTAGTTGACAAGACATTTTACAAGTCTATTATTGGAAAAATTATATATCTTACTCAATCTAGACTAGACATATCTAATGTAGTTGGAATTTTTGGTAGATTTGTAGCTAAACCCAAGAAGAATCACCTAATGGAAATAAAGAGAATATACATATATCTAAAGGGAACTATAGACTATGGTTTATGGTATCCTAAATCAGAGAATGTACAACTTCATGTATATATAGATGCAGATTGGGTGGGTTGTATTGATGACAGGAAGAGTACTTCAGGAGGAGCAGTATTTATTGGAGATAGGTTGGTTTATTGGATAAGCAAGAAGTAGAATTGTATCTCTCAGTCAACAACAGAAGGTGAATATGTTGTAGCAGCATTAAATTGTTCAACAATGGTTTGGATCAAGCAGATGGTTAAATATTTTGGTATTTAGGTGGATTTTCCTATTGTTATTCACTGTGATAACACTAGTACTATCAACATGTCCAAAAACCCTGTGATGCATGCAAAGACAAAACACATTGAGATCAAATATCATTTTATTAGAGAAAAATTTGCAGATAATGAAGTAAAATTGGACTATGTAAGCACTAAAACATAGTTGGCAGATATTTTCACAAAGCCTTTATCAAAACATACCTTTGAGTATCTCAGGGAGAAATTGGGAGTAATTCCCTTTCCCGAGTCTGATTAGATAAAGCAGCGAGTACATCGGTCCATGGTGACTGATGAATGGTTAACTACTCTATTTCTGGAGTAGTACCTGTGCCTAATTTTTTATGGTGCCCTTTGCAATTGATATCAAAGGGGGAGTATGTAGTAAGGGGGAGCATATACTCTAAGGGAGTATATAATCATGTAACTTAAAAACATAGACATAAGAGATGCAGTAGTGTAGAGGAATCTTTGATGAGGATATTGAGAAGATTGTAAAAAGAAATAGGATACCATGAGCTGAAGATGTTTTTAAATATCATATGTTTCCATCAATGTCAAAGTGGGAGATTGTTGGAGATTTACTTCTGGCAGCTAGTTGTTTGTATGTTTGTCATTGATGACAACATATATTATACAATAGCGTTCTATATGTACTTATCAAAATAATGATATTAACACTTGGATGGTTATATTCATGTTGTAGACATGTTGTTGATGCTCTATTCATACACATAGGATCAGATTTGGTGTTTCAAATAAGCTGTGTTAATTTGTTATTGGCAGTTACAGTTTTTGGAGAGTATATGTTCAGAGCCAATGCATTTACCGTGTCTCTTGAGTTTTGCCTATCTTCTAGATACACATGTGTATATTCATGATTAGTTATGAGTTAGTCATGTTTGGTTAAGAGCGCTTGTCTTGTTTCATTAGTATCATGTTTTTTGACATAATTTGGTGAAGTCGACTTTGTGAAGCGTCGCATCTATTCAGTTTATATTGCACGGTTGTAATTATGCTTGCGTGGTTAGTTTAGCTGACAATGATGTTATGAAGAGTTTCATAACAGGTCTCATGATCTCATACTTTGAGGAAGATACTTATAGTAGTTCATTTGTAAACACTAAGTGTAGAAAAGAGACAGAAAAAGTACAGAGCAGAATATCAGTTGTGTTTCATTCATCAAGGATCTATGTGAGGAACCAATGGAAGATTACAGTACATTGGAACTAATCAAGACATTAGGTCTACTCTAAATTTCATCATCAGATATAGTGTATATATGTTCTATAGAAGGTTGTAGCCTTCACCATTGAAGCAGTGAGATTTTGGACAGTGAGTCCTCACCCTTAACAGGGTTATTTCTAAAAGACTCCTAATAGGGTCTTACCCTTAACCAAGTCACTATACTTATTAAATTGTAAATAACAACTCCTAATAGGGTTGCAAGATCTTCTAACATGGATTATTATAAACAAGTATAGTTCATTGTGTTGCTAACTCCCACTGAGGTTTTTACCATTGGTTTCCCTATAACCAAATTGTGGTGTTATCTATTGTGTTATCTAAATGTGCATTTACTTTATTGTATACTGGAGTTAATAAGAGAAAAGAATTAAATTAACTGATAACTGATTCACCCCCCCCCTCTCAGTTATCCTTTGGGACTATTCTAACAAAGACTGGGACTATTCTAACAAAGACTTCATTCTTAGGTTAAACTCTCTTATTTTTTTACAACCACATACATTTTGGAAGTTGTGCACAACAAATTTTTTTAAAACTACCAAATAGTCCTCTCTCTATTTATATTGATTCCCAAACAGATAACTTGAAAAATTTATTCACATTACCTTATTGAGTGGAGAAAATTATTGAAAGATAACTAGTAAATAACTCTTAAAGCATATGTCATCTCAAAAAATGTTTTTTTCCTCCTTGTTTATGCTCTTGAGCATATTTTAGAGTGTGTGTCATTTAAACTACTAGAAAAATAGTTCACATACCAAAATGAAACCACTCACATTAACGAGAAAAGTTACTTTACCAGATTAAACCATTCTAAGATGTATTCTGAAAGAAAACAATAAAAGCACAAAATAATGTTTTTAACTATACAATTTTGGTGAATAATAATCCTTAAGAACATACCAGGTAGTTCAAAATAACATCATCTTTGGATTACTCAGCTTCTTAACATTACTTAACCCAATTTTCTTCTCTTTCAAGTTCCTCTTCTTTTACATTTCCAAGGTCATTTTTTTGGACATTTTGGTTTCCTCTTGTGCAGGATTTTTAACTTTTACCTGCATAAGAAAGTCACTTAAATTTTTTTGAATTAAGTTTCTTTTAAAAAATTCATGAAATAGTTTATTGCCTTTGTGTGTATGGCTAGCTACACAAATATTACTAATAATTAGATTGTATGTTATTCTTGGTCCACTGAGAGGGGGCAGGGGGGATGAATCAGAAAAAATCAAATTTAAATACTTAAAAATTAGCCCACTGATTCACTCAGTAGAATTGAATAGAGTAATGACTAACTCACCAAATAACTTAATAACTTAAACAACCATACATATAATAATATTAAAATCAACCATTCAAACACAGTTAATTCTAGATTTAATGATAAAATATAATATGGGAAAAACCTCTATGGGAATTGTGACCCACATTAAAAATGTACACTTCTAAAGTACACTCGGTTAATAACTTATCCTGTTAAAGATTACAAACACATTTTCTAGATGTGACCCTATTAAGGAATTTACATCAAATTTATTAAGATCTTCACCTTGTTAGGAGTGGCCTTGTTAGAGGTCTTTAAACACTCTTTTGGAATGTCACCTACTTCTAGGATTTACACAAAGGAGTATTAAGTCCACTCGGTTAAGAGATTTTTCTTTGTTACAAATGCTAATAAGAAACAATAAAACTTTGATCTGTAAATATAGAAACTACCTTTTCTTAGGTTAGATACTTTATGCTCAAATGAATAATAACATCACATACTTCATTTGTCTTTTCCCTAAACTGTAGATTCTTCTCTTTGTGCTTCTATGTTCTGCTTGATAACTTTTGTTCTTTAGCTTCTTAATTCAACTCGCCATAAGTTCTTCTCTGTTGAGTTCTCATCCTTTATATAGAAATTTTTTTTCCTCTTAATCTCCTTTCTTAGTTTTTGCATCTTTTGCACTCAGTTGTTCTATTATCTTCTTCACAAATCTCAACTCGGTAAAATGTTGAACTTTTACATTGTAACTTTAAGTTTTTCTTGGAACTCTAATAATCATGTTTAACCGCTTAATATTTTCCTTAGATCTTCTCATTGAATTTTCTCTCTTTTAGATACTCTAAAAAACTTCCTTTAATTCTTATCAACATCCAGATCAACATAGCTTTGTATTAAATTTGATCTGATCATCATTTTCAATAAATATCCTGTACTCGGTAAATTGCTTTTCAATTCACTAACTAAATTTGTTCACTTCTTAGTTTGTAACTCATTCTTGGTTCTTGGTAACTCAAACGGACTAACATAACTCTATATCGACTGACTCTATCTAGCTCGATAGAGTAACTCTTTTCAAACATAACTTAAATCTTTGCAATCTTTGACTTAATCAATCAATTGTATCGAATTGATAACATCAAATATATATAGTAGAAAAAACTATATCAAATTTACATCGTCATTGGCTGATCTATATTTGTCACCCATTTAACTTCTCCTTCTAATTATATAGTAACTTAATAAAAAATAGTAATCAATTGCTTGATATCAATGACAAAATAATAACTAATTTAACCCTTTCTACAAACATGTATACCTATTATCACTCCTTCTTAACCATATCCATCAGTTGATTAACAATCTCCCTCTTTGGCATTGATGGAAACACTATAGTATTAATATAGCAATTGATGATGGCAATTCTCAATATTATCAATCTCTGTCATTACTCCCTCTGAGTTGATAGTTCTATTTCTGATCATCAAACTATTCATTGTTCTCCTTCTTGGATAAATCTTCTGATATTGTAGCATACATTCTGATTCTCCTTCATGAGTAAATATTAGTAATTCATTCTCTCCCACTTTCATCAATATATCCCTTATGGATAAATATCATCAATTCATTCTCTCCCTCTTTGACCACAATGCCAAAAAGTCATACTCCTGAAAACTAGTTTCAGCAATGGATTATACCTTACATGTACAAAAAAAATTTTCATATATAAATCTCCACACAAATTTAGGAATCACATAAAGTGTGTCATACTAACATCAATTCAAGAATATATATTCTAATAAAGTATAAAATTGATGGAACATGCCTCATGCTTCTTAGTGAATATTGGATAGGGGAAGAACCCCTAATTTACCTCTGAGATACTCAAAAGAATATTTTGGTAATGGCTTCGTAAAGATATCAACCAATTGTTCCTTTGAATTCACATATTCCAATACCACATTTTTCTCTTGAACTTGTTCTCTCAACTAGTGATACTTGATAGAAATGTGCCTGGTCTTTGAATTCATAGCAGAGTTATTTGATATGTTGATAGCACTTGTGTTGTCACAAAAAATAGCTATAGGATCTAAGATAATCTCTTGCATACCTTCAAGTAGTTGTTTGATACAACCAATGTTTGAACAATTCATGTCAACACAAACATATTCTACCTTGTTAGTAGACTGTGAAATGCAACTCTAGTTCTTGCTTAGCCATGTGGCCAATATTTCATGTAGAAAGAATGTTCCTCCACTAGTACTTTTTCTATCATCAATATTTCTATCCCAATCTGCATTAGTGTAGACTTGAAAATAAAAAGTACCTCCTTTCTTGTATAATAAACCAAAATCTTTAGTTCCTTTCAGATATCTAAAGATTCTCTTAACTGCAAAAATATGTGTTTCCTTGGGATTAGATGAAAATCTTGCAAAAATCCCAACAACGTGTGTTATATCAGGTATGATTTAAAAAATGTACAACAATTTACAAATCATAGATCGATAAAGAGTATTATCCACTTCTTGTGTCTCACCTTCTTTTGATAATTTACATTATGTGACCACCAATGTTCCAAAAGGCTTGAAATCTTCCATACCAAAAGTTTTGAGGATCTCTTTGATATACTTAGGTTGCGTAATATAGATCCCTTCTACAACTTTCTATATTTGTAGACCTATAAAGAACTTAATCTCTCCAATCATTGACATTTCAAATTCTTTTCTCATTTCATCAGCAAATGCCTTACATAAGGTGTTATTAGCTCAAAAAATAATATCACCAACCAAAATTTCAGCAATGAAAACCTTGTTGTCACTATCACACTTCAAGTAAGCATTATTATTATCACATGTTCTTTAAATTCCTATTTTTATTAGATAAGACTATAATCTCCCATACCATGCTCAGGGTGCTTGCTTCAAACCATAAAGATCTTATTTGTGCTCTCAATGAATCCTTCAGGTTGCTCAATGTAAAATTCTTCTTCCAGTATCCCATTCAGAAATACAGACTTGACATCCATTTGATAAAATTTGAATCCTTTCTAAGACACATAAGCTATAAGTATTCTAACTCCTTCCAATCTAGCAATAGGTGCAAAATTTTCTCTATAATCAATACCTTCCTCTTGTACATAACCTTTGCAAACCAATTTAGCTTTGTTTCTGATAACTTATCTATTCTCGTTCAACTTGAATCTGAAAATCAATTTAGTAGCAATAATATTCTTATCCTTTGGCCTAGGTACTAAAGTCCATGTACTATTCTTTTCAATATGATCAAACTCTTATTTTATTCCTTTCATCCAATCTTCATTATCTAGTGCATATTTTACTTTCTTTGGCTCAAATGTAGATATCAAACATGTATTATCTCTAACCTTTCTTCTTTTCATCAATCCAACATATTTATTCCCAATAATCTTACTTTGGGAGTGGTGGCTCCTTCCATACTTTGCTAAAATAGGCTCACTAGGTCTCGGTGCTTCACCCTCTCATCACTAGGTTGTTGAGAAATTTGTGTAGCTTCCTCCTTGGTAGGTGCTCTTGGTAAGGTGTTAGGAACATTAGGTTATACATATACAAAATTTTTAGTCTTTAGGTTCCTTTTTTCTTTCTTCATCATTGGTTTTTGCAAACTCATTGATTCTCACACTTTCAATTTCCATCATTTTGTTTGTAACTCTATTCAAAAACTTATAGGATTTACTCCTTGTAGAATATCCTAAGAATATCCCTTCATATCCTTTATAATAAAACTTTCCTTCTCTAGAATATTTCAATATATACATCTACTTCCAAAAAAATTGAAATAAATCACAATAAGTTTGTGTTCATATTAGATTTCATAAGGTGTTGTGTTGGTACCTTTCTTCATGTGTACTTGGTTCAATGTGTAAAAAATAGTACTAAATGGTACTCACCAAAGGTTTTGTGAAATACCTTTCTCAATGATCAGTTTCCTTTCACAATCCACTTCAGATCTGTTTCTTCTCTTAGCAATACCATTCTGTTGTGGTGTTTGTGGTACTAAAATTTGTCTCTTAATTCCATTTCCATTACAAAAAAATGTAAATTCATCAGATGTAAACTCACCTCCTCTATTAGATCTCAGACATTTCATTTGTCTTCCTGTTTCTTTCTCAACTCTGGCCTTGTACCACTTTAAAATTTTAAATGCATCATATTTTTCTTATAAAAACATTACAAACATAATTCTAGAGTAATCATCCACAAATAAAATAAATAATCTCTCTCCATAGTAAATTTGAGTTCTCACGGGTCCACATAAATCAGTATGCTCTAAATCCAAAATTCCTTGTGTAACATAAGTCTTGTTTGAAAAGATAGATTTAGTCATTCTATCCATTTGACATTCTCTCCACATAACATTATCAGGTTTTTGTAATCTAGGTAATCCTCTGACTCTATTCTTTTTACTCACTTTGATCAAGTTGTCAAAATTAACAATACAAAGACTTTTGTACCATAACAAAAAATGTTCAAATTTAGGAAACAAGCAACTCTTTGTAGAAGTATCAAGATAAAATAAATTACCCTTATATTGTTCTCCAGTAGCAATCAGACTCTCCTTATAAAAAAACTTTCACCTTTCCATGTTGAAACTCCAGTCGGCGACCTATGTTACATAACTGTGCAACACTCAACAAATTATAATTTAAGCCTTCAACCCAATAAACATCATCACATCTTGTGTTATTTAGTATAATTATAGAACCATTTCCTTTCACAGGGTATGGAGCATCCTTACCAAATCTAACAAATCCTCCATCATAATTCTCAAAGGAAACAAACATAAGTGTGTCACCAGCCATGTGATGTGAGAAACCACTATCTATAATCCATATTTCATTCTTACTTGTGATATTAGAGCTCTTGGTTCTTTTTTTTTCTCCATCAGAATCATCTTTAATAGCAACATACACAACTTATTCACAATCATTGTCATCTAAATCATCATCACTTAGTCATTCATTAGCAATATGAAAAGATTTATGATCTTTATTTTTGTAGTCTCTAAATCTTTTGATTATGTTCTCTCTTTTTCATTTATATCTATTTTGTTTCTTCTCCTCATTATCTTTCTCAGTGTAGTTAGCTACAATATGAACAATCTTGTTATAGTTAAAATATTCCAAGGGTAACTTACCTCAGTGTCTTCCTTTGCCTCTTTGTAGCCTTCTAGCCAACAAAGCTTCAAACTCCTTCTTGTTCTCTTCATCTACAACAAGTAAATCTTCCAAACCACTCTAACAGTTGTAAAATCTCTCACAAGCATTGCTCGCATATCCATCACTAGGTCTCAAGTCCTTAGAAATTCCAATCTTCAAAGGTGAATTAAATGAAAACTTAAACTTAGATTTATCAGGTAGAATATTATCAAAATCATTAATCTCAATTGAAACACGCTTACCAATAGCATCATCAAGTGAAACATTCATCTAAGGAATGGATCTCAAATCTTGTATAATGGATACTCGAATATAATAACTCAGTAGTAGGGTTCTCAACATTTTCTTGTTACATCTTCTTTGGTTATGGATCCACCAGCTCCTCTCATAGAATTAACAATATCGTTAAGTCTACTATTGTATTATATTATGTTTTCTCCTTCTTTCATTCTCATTGAATCAAATTTACCTCTCAGAATTTTTGCTTTTTCCTTCTGAATATGTTGATCTCCACCATAGGTCAAATAAGATTATCCCACATTTGTTTCAAAGTTATCCATCCATCAAGTTCATCATATTCATGGTCAGTAAGTGTAGAAGCAATCTCAATCATGACTTGTGTATGTTCTTGCTTCTGTCTTTGCTCACTATTTGTCAAAGGTGCAGTTGTAGGTGCAACATATTCATTATCAAGAAAATAAATTCCATATTGTCCTATACTAGACACAAGGAATCTCATTCTTCTTTTCCATGTAGATAAATGTTCCCTATTCAACTTTGGTGCTTCCCTCTTATACATCTTTACATATTAACACAAGTCCTTTTACACTTAACACTTTAGAGAACCATTTCTCTGATACCAATTGTTGGACCACTAAGAGGGGGGTGAATCAGACAAAATCAAATTTAAATACTTAAAACTTAGCTCACTGGGTCACTCGGTAGAACTTAATATAGTAATGAATGACTCACCAAATAAATTAATAACTTAAACAACCATACATCTCATAATATGAAAATAAATCATTCAAACTCAATTAAAACCAAATTTAATGAGAAAACCCAATATGGGAAAAACTTCTTTGGGAATTGTGACCCACAATAAAAATATACCCTTTTGAAGTACGCTTGGTTAAGAACTTATCCTATTAAATATTACAAACAAAATTTCTAAATGTGACCCTGTTAATGGATTTACCTCATATCTATTAAGATCTTCACCTTGTTAGGAGTGGCCTTGTTAGAGGTCTTTAAAAACTCTTTTGGAATGTCACCTACTTCTACGATTTACAAATAGGATTGTTAAATCCACTCGGTTAAGATATTTTTAGCTGTTACAAATGCTAGTAAGGAACAATAAAAACTTGATCTGTAAATATAGAAAATATCTTTTCTTGGGTCAGATCCTTTATTCTCACATGAATACTTGCATCATATACTCAATTTTTCTCTTCTCTAGACTGTAGATTCTTCTCTTTCTGCTTCTTTGTTCTGCTTGATAACTTCTATGCTTTAGCTTCTTTTTCTTCTTAATTCAACTCGCCGACATCTCTTCTCTATTTTGTTCTCATCCTTTATATAGACAAACATTTTCCTCTTAATATCCTTGCTTAGGATTTCCATATTTTGTACTCATTTGTTCGATTATCTTCATCACAAATCTCAACTTGGTTAACTATTTAAATTTTACCTAGTAAATTTAACTTTTTCTTGGAACTCTAATAATTGGGTTTAGCCTCTGAATCTTTCCTTATATCTTCTAATTAAATTTTATCGCTCATAGATCTTATAAAAAACTTCTGTTAATTCTTATCAACATCCAGATCATCATAGCTTCATATTAAATTTTATCTTATCACCATTTTCTATCAATATCCTATACTCGGTAACTTACTTTGCAAATCAGTAACTAACTTCATTCACTTCTCAATGCCTAACTTATTCTCAGTGCTCGGTAAATGAAACCGACACAATGTTTTATACCTACTTACTCTATCTAGCTCATCAGAGTAACTCTTTTCAGTCATAACTTAACTCTTTTCAATCTCTAACCTAATCAATCAAATGTACTGACTTGATAACATCAAATATATAGTAGCAATCAACTATATCAGCTTTACTTCATCATTGTCTAATCTGTATTTGTCACCCATTTAACTTCTCCTTCTTATGATATGGTAACTTCATAAAAATTAGTAATCAATTGCTTGATATCAATGAAAAAATAACAACTGATCTAACAATTTCTACAATAATGTATACTTATTATAAGTCATTCTTCATCATCTTCATTATTTTATTAACAATCGCAACTCCAAGAAGATAATCATATCCTTCAATTATAATAAAATCTTTATGTGCATGTTTCACTCTATGAATGTTATATAAAACTTTTATGAACTCACAATTTAATATCTATCCTATATTTCAAAGAAAGATTCCTTCATCTTGTCTATCACTTCATGGCCCTCAAACATTCTAGCTACAAAGAGTAGGCTTCTGATAAGAATAACATAATATTTTAAGTTTAGATAATATCCATATCCCTCCACTTTCTCGAATCGATTCATAGAATCTAATGTATGCCCAATCTCGTACAAAAGTGTAATCAAGATATTGAAGGTATCATGATTAAAGGGCACCCCCACCACCTTTATTTTAGGAAGAATTTTATTTACCTAAATCACAATCCTTAAAGGATCATTTACTATGCACAATCTACATACACAATCAAGAAAAGCATTATAGTCCATGACATTCATGGAAAGTCTTCCAAGTGACATCTCATTCACCATTTTTCTTACCTCATCCAATTTTCCAGTAACACACCATCTCATGAAAATTTTATTACATTTATCTTCATTGGGATAATATACATTTTCCTTTTGTTTCATCAATTTCTCCGCATGACTTGCAAATTTATGCAGATCTCCCAACCTCCTAACTAACTTGAACCAACTCAAGTCCTTACTTGATCAAAACAAGCATTCTACCCCTTTATCTTAGGATATCTCAAGCTAGGGCTCCACACCTTCAAGTTTCTTCTTCCTAACTCACCAAATCTTCATATTGAATCCCCCATAAACCTTTTCAGAGTTTCTTTCCATCACACACATCCTTTTGTGTTAATTCTCCCATATTTCCTAAGTGTCTTTGGACCACCTTCCTTTCTTAATGGTACTCCAACTAATTCCTAAGGCTCATAATCTATCCAACATTCCAAAATTATCTCCTTGACCCTCCACAACACATCCAAAATGAATCTTTGATTCCAAATTCACTCAACACCTCAAAGGCCTATAATACACTAGTTTCCTAGTGGCCTTTTCTGGACACCTTTTCTAGTTTTGTCACCTAATTTCCCAAAAGGACCTAGAAAAGTAATTGCACATTGATAAATAAATATTTGGGACAAAAATTTTCCTAAAAGGACAGGTTTTGAAACCTTGAACAACTCCTCAAACCTAGAAACCCTCACCTTGGCTTAGAAGGGCTAATTGGAGCACTTAAATAAGGAAGTACCATTAAAATCTTAGAATTTTCCAATCCAACACTTGTAAAACCTCTGGGCACATGAAAGACCATCAATCCTCCATTATTGGGCTTTGAAACAATACCCATATAAATTTATGGGGTCTATAAGAAATCAACCTATGCTTCTCTGCCAGTCACATTCAGATGCTTGACTAGGGTTTCATGTATATCTCTCAAAACCTGCATCCTCTCACTCTCAGACCAAATGAATCTTAAATTACACTCTCCAACCTCCAATATAACTAGGAATTAGAATTTTTCCATTATTACATCTTGAGATATGGAGAGAAGAAGATGAAACCCTGGATGTTGTCAATTTCTCAACCTGTAAGTGACTATGACACATTTTATCCCTTATTAATCCAATTTAGGACATCTAACTGGGCTCAAATGAAAGATAACATGGTTTCCCAACTTCCTACCAAGTTCATTCTTCCATTAGAGTCTATATTATTCTCTGTCAAATGAAAAACAAAACAAATTAATGGGAAAATATTTTTTTTCTTTATTGATTTTCAAAATTGATTACAAAATCGCTTCAACCGATATCCATTCAATTTTTTGATGCATATATATGTGAAAATTAATGTTTCAAACCAATTATACCTAGTTATGAATGTTGGGTAACCAAAATTTGCAAAGTTACAATTAGCAACTTTTGTTGTTGACAACATTTGCACTAATTGTTGACAACTTTTACAAATTGACTTCCTAAAAATCCTAGGAACCTACTAAGGGCATATCTGACATTGAATGAACATGTCAACATAAAATCAACCCTTCTCAACATAATGTTTCTAAAACCATGTCCACCTAACCATATTTGACCATAGGATTTATAGCACATCCAAAGCCATAAGGCCTTACAAGTTTGGACTTATTACATTTCTAGGATCAAAATATGTCATTACAATCATGGAGGCCTTGTGACCTCATTGTCTTCATCAAGGGGTGCTCTTGCACCATACTCTTAGGTTGGATTGATCCTAAGTCCTCATGATATAATTTCTTCCAAGGAAGTTCCATGCTTCCTCGTCTGCTTCATCCATCCACACTTCCTCTTCTTCAGGGTGTCCAACCCACTTGACAAGGTATTGTTTGTACACATTCTTCCTGGTCTTCTTGATGACCTTTGTGTCATTGATCTTTTCAGGATTATTGGGTTCATGAGGGGGTATAACTTCAAGATCTTCCTATATTTCTTCAACATTGATCTTTGTACCTACATCATCATGACCTTTATATCATGTTAGATCAAAAATATTGAAGATAGGAGAAATACCAAGGTTAGAGGGAAGTGATATCTCATAAGCATTCATTCCATGCTTCTTCAACACCTTGCAAGGACAAAATTTCTTGATATTTAACTTTTTATTCTTTCCCTTAGGAAACCTCTCCTTCCTCAAGTACACCCACACCAAGTCACCAACCTAAAATTGTACATCCCCCCTTCTCTTATCTGCACTTTCCTTGTAAATTTATAAACTTTTTTGAAGTGCCAACCTGACTTGATCATGTACCTCTTTCATATTGTCTACAAATTATTCACCATGAGTACTCACTTTCCCATCTTAGGGAAGATCTCTCAACTCTAATATGGCCCTTGGATTCTGTCCATATACAATTTGAAATGGGCTTTCCCTATACTTATGTTTAGAAAATCATTAAAGGAAAATTTAGCTTGTCAAAGTATATTATCCCACTTCTCCTCATATTTATTTGTCAATGATCTTAATAGGTTTCCCAAGGACCTATTGACAAATTCAATTTTCCCATCCATTTGGAGATGATAGGCTAAACTAAAGTTCAATTTTGTTCCTAACCTTTTCCATAAAGTCCTCAAAAAATGGCCAGCAAAATGACACAATGGTTTGTAGAAGTACATGTATCCTTACTATCTCTTTAAAATAAAAATTTATACATATATTTTACATGGAAAGAAATGTTCCCTTAGTGAACCCATAAACTACTAAAAATATTCTATCAAAGACTTTTTGTGTTCTAGGAAAACCCATTAAAAATCCATACTACAACTTTCCCAAGGTCTTGTAGGTATGGGTAATGGTTGGTACAAACCTACATTAGTTGAAGTACCTATTTATTTTTGGAAAATAAATCATGTTTCCACAAATATTATTACATCTCCTTGCATTTTGGGCCAATAGTAGTGCCTTCTTACCTTCTCAAGGGTATTATCTAACCCAAAGTGCCCACTCTTTATTCCATAATGTTCTTTCACAATCTTCTTCTTCATTGAACACCTAGGGATGCATAGTTGTTGTCCTTTGAAAAAAAACCCATCTTGAAGAAAATAATAAGAATATTAAACATGATAAGCCTCTGAAAAATCAGAACAAACTTTGTAGATTTCATGAATTTCCTCCTCACTTTCATACATACCTTTCAAGGATTCAATTCCCACACTTTGCAATCTTACCTCTTGCACTATCAAGGTTCTTCTACTCAAGGCATCTTCCAGATTTTTAGCAACTCCTTTCTTGTGGTTTATTGAAAATGTATATTATTGGATCTATTCAGCTCACTTCATGTGTTTGTGGTTTAACTTCTCCTAGCTATTCAAGAAGCTAATGGCTTGATTGTCAGTAAACACAATAAATTATTTAGGGAGGAGGTAGTGCCTCCATTTTTTCAATTTGTTGGACTAGTGCATACATCTCCAAGTCATAAGAGGAGTACTTCACCTTGGCTTCATTAAAATTGTCACTATAAAATGTAATAGGCCTTCCTTCTTGGCTTAAAACAACCCCTATAGACACATTAGACACACTACATTCTATAGTGAAAATATTTTGAAAATATGGAAAAGAAAGGACAATTTTCTTTGCCACCCTTTCTTTTAGACTTTGAAAAGCTACTTCTATCTCTTTGGTCCATATAAAATTGCATATTTTCCCTCCTTTGATATTCTCCATGACTGGTGCACAGATTTGGCTAAAACCCCTTATGAATTTTCAGTAAAAAGAAGCAAGCCCATGGAATATTCTCACCTCTGTCATGGTCCTAGGAGATGGCCAATTTAGGATGGTCTCTACCTTTTAAGGGTCCATATTGATGTTCCTAATTGAAATAAAAAATCCCAAATACACAAATTCTTCCTGCATAAAAACACATTTGTCCAAATTGATTAGGAGTTTTTCTTCATGCAATATTTTAAGGACCAAATCTAGATGTTTTAAGTGCTCATCCTTAGTCTTACTGAAGACAGGGATATCATCTAGGTGTATAATTACAAATTTTCCAAGGAATTTATTCAAAACCTCATTCATGAGCATCATGAATGTACTTCCAGAGCATTTTACAACCCAAAAGGCATTACTTTCAATTCATAGATGCCTTCATTAGTTTTAAAAGTTGTTTTTCATTTGTGTCTAGTCCTTACTCTGATTTGGTGGTATCCACTCTTCAATTCCACCTTTGAATAATATCTTGCACCCCCTACATGGTCCAACAAATATTCAATCGTAGGCATAAGAAACCTATACCTAATAGTGATCCTATTTATGACCCTAGATTCAGTACATAATCTCCAAGTCCCCTCTTTCTTAGGTGCTAATAGGGCAGGGACTACACAAGGGCTCAAACTTTTGGTTATCAAGCCTTTATCTAAAATTTCTTAGATTCGTTTAGACATCTCTTCATTTTGTTTGGGTGTTAATTTATATGCTTATTTGTTTGGGAGTGTGGCTCCAGGAATTAGGCCTATATTGTGGCTAGTCTCCCTAACTAGTGGTAGGGTGCTTGGAAAATCTTTGGATATAATCTCCTTATATACCTCTAGAAAATATGATATCTCTTTAGGAGCTACTCTCCTAGGTTCCTCCTTATGCACCTTTCGCTCTTCTTGTTTTGGCCACACTACAAAGGCATAGTGAGGAGTATGTGTTCTTCTCCCCATCATGATGTGACTTCATGTCATACTTCCATGGCCACCCTTGTACTTGATGGTGTATGTGTTCTTCTCCCCATCATGATGTGACTTCATGTCATAATCCCATGGCATCCCATAGATAAAATGACATGCATCCATCGATATTATATCACAAAACACTTTGTCCTTGTACTTTCCCATTTAAAAATCCCTCTTTTTTTTCTCTTTAGTGATTTTATGCTACCATTTTGTGATTTGTGACACCTTATAGGGTGTTTTATGTGGTATCCTCTTCAAATTTATCTTTTCAACAACTTCAAGAGCCACCAAGTTTTTAGTAGAACCTGAATCAATAACCACTATACATACTTTGTCTCCTTCGTTGTATGTAGTTCTGAAAAGTGTCTTTCTTTGGGGTGGCTAGTGTGGACTAGGTGCTTTGATCAAGGTTCTCCTCATCATTAGTATCTCTCCTTTATGTAGTGGTGCATAGGATCCATGAGAGTGTATACTTTGAGTGTCTTCCTCTCTCACCAAATTTGGTCTCCTCGCACCTTGTTTATTTCCCTTTTCTGGACAATTTGATGCCAAGTGTCTGGGATGATGACACCTAAAGCATTTGATTGTATCTAGGCCTCTTCCACCAAATATCCCTCTAGAGTTTCATCTTATTCTCCTAAAGGAACCTTATATAGATCTTCTCTCTCCTTGGGTAATTTCATGACTTGATTCCCATAAGTCTTTGGGACCTTGTCCTCTTCCACTAGGCATACCTTTACCCCTACTTCCAAAGTCCTTTTTCCTCTCCCTCTACCACCTTTTCCATTCCTTCTCTTGATTTTATCCTCAACTTTGAACGCTAATTGATAGAACTTATGCACTATGGTAGTGCTACTCAAACTAAGTTCATCTTGTATTGTGACTCTCAATCATTGCATTTACCTTGCAAGCTTCACACTCTCAGGCTCTGCCAATTTGGATTTCATGACAAGCTTCTGGAACTCCTCAGTGTAACTTGAGACATCCATCTCTTTCTTCCTAAAACTCATCCTCTTCTTATAAATTCAAACTTCATAATATTCAGGGACATATTCCTCTTTGAGTAAGGCTACCATCATCTTCCAAGTAGTAACTGAATTCTTTCCATTCTTTACTCTTTCACCTTGAGTGAAATTCCAACATGTGAGTGTGGATCATTTTAACTTTGAATTAGAAATATTTACCTTTGGTTTTTGGGTATCTCTTCACAGTCAAAGAAACTTGTCAGAGAATCAACCCAATCCATAGTAGCATATGTGTCCATCTTCCCATTATAGGTAGGCAATTCCAACTTGGTATCCATGGTTATCCTCTCCATTGACTTTAGGGTCGTCAAGAGTAGCCTCTGATCTGCAAGGACTTTTTCTTCTTCCTATTCAATGGGTTATTCATTAGTCCCCTCGCCATCCTCATCATATTCTCCACCACTCTTCCTCCCTACCTTCCCGAAAAGCATTTTCATTTCCTCGGTCATCCTTTCCATTTTTACCTCAAGTTTTTCTCTTTGTTCTCTCACAAACTTTACAGTTTATGCATTTGTCATTCTTCATGGCATATCACTATAATCATCTACATAACACATGGTTTAAAATTCTTTTCCTAAGGACCTCTCTTTCTCTAATACCACTTGATGCAGACCTCCCATCCTCCTAACTAACTTGAACCAACTCAAGTTCCTACTTGATCAAAAAAAGCATTCTGCCCCTTTATCTTGGGATATCTCTGTAGACACCTAAACATGGTTCAAGCCTGCTAGTCTATGTGTTTTAACATTTTTAGAATTATAATTTAAATGTTGTTTTGCAACCTAATTATTCCTCTATGTTGCACATATTATCTTTATTATATGACAACATTGTGTCTTTCATCGATGATTGAATATTGCAAAGTTGTTCAATTATTTACTGACATTTCTACTCTCTTTATCAAATCGATCATTTTCCTAATCAATTCCGATCAACCCTAAACCAATCCTATTCAATCCTAAACCATTCAAAACCTTACTAAATCAATTCAAACCCATTATATTCTATTCCTAATCACTTTCAAAATTGTTTGGACTCATTCCAACCATTCAGGGGCATTGTCCAATATCATCAATGTGTAATTAACTCAATTCCAAACCGATCAAAACCCTATTTCAATTCAAACAATCTTGTCATTATTTCATAGGCATTGTCCAAGTTCATTGATGCTTCATATCCTCTTAATCAACTATTTGATAACATTATCAAAGATCATCGGTGTTATCACTATCAATCTATCAGTATCAACTCAATAGTGTTTTCCATATTCATCAATACTATTTCTGATCATTATTATTTCGGGAATATTGTCCAAGATCATCAATTTTTCCCCATTTAAATTTCAATCCTATGATTCCATCAAGGTTCGTTGGTTCTTTTCAATCATTTCCAAACATCATTATGTGTGCGCATTGTCAAAGCTCATCGATGCCTTGTGATTTCCTAAACTATTCTAGAACCCTCAAAATTGATCCTAATCCTTATCAATATCATCAAAATCATTTCAATTCAACATTAACACCTTCAATTTGACCAATAATCCACTAATTCCCCCCTTGGGATGAATAAACCATAGTTTATCCCTATGCCCTAATTGAATAAATAAATAGACTTTATTTATTCCCTTTTCCCTACGTCTTCAACAATTAATTAATTGGCTAATTTCAATTTATGAGATTTTCATAATTTCATAAATTTAATTATTGATTTTGTGAGGAATATTGAGAATATTGGATTATTAATTGATTTAATGATTCCTAATCTTACCTAATTATCATATCCCTTAATTAAGGATTCACATCCCTATTAAGTTTCTTCATGAATATCTTCAATATCTCCTTATTTGATCTCCCCCATATCATGCTTCCTAACTTCCTACCAACCAAAATCTTCATTTATGCATAGATTTTGTGCAATCTCACCTAAATTAATCTCATTTTTCTATAAATTGAGAGGCATTTCACTCTTTCAAGGTTAGATCACTCTCTCCTAGTATTATCACTTGCAAACTTGGCTTTTGTATCTTTTTTGCAATAGTTATATTGTCAAAGAGAAACATCAAATCTGATTATGGAGAAGAAAGGAGGATATGGGAGCTGCATTTGAAGGGATTTCTTAGTGTTTTTATGCTTTGTATTTGTGAACTCTTATTTTGAATGTCTTTCATGATAGGATTGGATAGGTTAGCATATTGATTAGGGTTTGTGGTCTCCTACATATGCTAATATGCCTTTTTCTGGTCTTACATTTGGTGAACCCAATGTGAAACATGCCTAACTAAAATTTGTTTGTGTTTTTGTGTCTTTTGGAGATTCTGGAAGAGTTTTACTCAGGTGGTCACTGAACTTGTGCAGGTGGTCATGAGATTTGTGTAGGTGGTCACTATTTCTGTGTAGGTGGTTAAGTCCTATGCAGTTGGGACCCAGAGTTGTGCACCGGGAGCCTAGAGCTGCATAGCTAGATGCTTAGCTATGCAGTTGGTCACATGAGATCCATACTTAGGGTTTAGGATCAGTATTTGCATGTTTAGGAAGCACTTTTGCATTTTATGTTTTCTCTTCTGCTTTTTATGTGATTAAAGGATAAAATGGATCCTAAACTATGAAAATGAACTCTAACTTGGTTAATGAACCCTAATTTGGTTAAAAACCTAAAAATTTTATTTGCAAGCCTAAAATGAACTCTCAAATTTGATTTGGGCTCTTAAAATGAACTTCACCTAGTTTAGGGTTACATACAATCAAGCTTTATCAAATTTCAATCAAGTTTACAATCTAGCCTAACTAGGGGTTGAAATGGAATAATTCATGCAAAATCAAGTTTCTCAGGTTGATAAGGGACCTAAAATGAATATGCACATTTGATTTGGGTACCTAAAATAAATTTTGAACTAGTTTAGGATGAAATGTAGATTTCGTCCCTAAGGTGTTCCTAAATCATTTTGTTGCACATGAAAGCTAATTAAGGTTTAAAATTCACTTCAAAATTTCCAAATAAATCCTAAATGGCATCAGGAATGAACCCTATTTGTGTTTTTGATAGTCTTATTGTCTTAGATATGCAAAATACCTCTGATTTAGCATGTTTTAACCCATTTTTAGGCTTCTGATCAGTTGTTGTGCACTTGGTTGTAGGTTTTTTGTAGGTGGTCAAAATTTGCATAGGTGGTTTCCTATTTCTACATAGGTGGTACCCTTTTTCTATGTAGGTGGTAGCCTATTCCTGCGTAGGTGATAAATTTGATGTTTTTCAAGAAAATTTTTGACTTTCTGCATTCCTAAACCTGTTTCTACACTTAGTATACTGGATTTTTGTGTTTCTAATGATTTGTGTAGCATGTTGGAAATCATGGGATAAAGAATGAATCATTATAATCCACTAACATTTTAAATGTAGTATGTTTTTACAAGACCTTGTGTTTTCTAAACTTTCACGTGTGTTTTTAGTAGTTAGAAAACACTTTTGGTTGGTGCTTTAAAATGAATCATTTCATGCATGTGCCTAAAAGTGTCTTTTAGTTTGTAAAACAAAGGAAATGTATGGACATATCCTCTCCCCTCGCCTTTGTGGATCTTGGGTATAAGAGAAATCCATTGAATTCCTTTAGTGTGGCTACCTCCCAAGTGCTTTAGTAGAGCCAGTGAGAGTGGATGCCCAACCGGTAACAGGCTAAAGCCAAGCCCATCCAAACTGGGATAAAAAAGATGTCATTGTGATTAATCTCATAATGAATGGGTGTTGAATGTATTATACTAGAATAATATCTCCCTCAGTACCCTTGTGGTGCGTTACAACCTATAGAACATAGCTTATGTAGGCTGGGAGGCCTCCATAACAGAGCTAATCTACCACACATATAACCACTCGAATGAATTCCCTTACTAAAAATCATGTCATAGTATCCAAAAAATTTCTATCTGTTGTCATAGAAGGTCAGAGACCAAGTAAGACGCCCCACACTTTCATGGCTATTAGGGGTAAAAGCACAATAATCTATCACCCTTTTATAAAGGAAAAGGCTAACAAAATCAAAGTTGTTCAACTTTAATAGTATAAAAGTGACCTTTATGTTTGGAATCTGAAGATGATGTAAACTAATAAAATGTTTTAAAATGGATGAAGTTTATGATTAATATTTTTTTTTGAATAAGTTTTGATATTTTTTTTATTGTTTAAAGATGATTTTTCAGTTGCAGAAACATACTGAAAATTAGGGGTCTAGTTCCTGCCAAAACATTATATGTGAATAACCATTTTTTCCCCTAATTTCAAAATATGCTATAGATGACATATATAGCTAGTGCATGAAGAAATAAAAATTGGTTTGTGACCTATATTTTCTCTTTTATAACAACTCAAATTCCAACTCACCTGAAATCAACAGTTTTCATCTCCCGCCATATTTTTCATAACAAATATATCCCAATCAAAAAAAGAAATATATATTCTTGAAGAGGAATCTCTCTTCTAGTGCACCATATTTTTTTAAAATTTATTTAATTTGTTTTACTATTTTTTTTCTTTCTCTGAATCAACATCTCCTTGACTGTTAAACTATGTACTTGCAATATTTTTTTAATTGTAATAGACTATGTCTTATTAAAACACTATAAAATCTATAAGAGATATTCTTGACTCTGATCTCTACAAAAGGGTATTTTTGTATTTTTAAAAAAATATCATTAAAAAGACTTAGAGTTATTGAAATGTCACTTTTCTAAAATAATTTTATTTCTACGGTAATTGGACTCAAAGTGGTATAAAACATGCATTTAATAGACATTTCCAATTGGAAAAGTTAAAGAACTTATCTAACTTAACTATAATGAATCTAGCTAGACCATATGTTTGGCCAAAATTAATTTTTAGTTAGAAATACTAAAATTCAGTTGTGCTGATAAGTTGTCCTGAAAGGTGACAGATTATTGTGCTTTTACCCTTAGTCGAGACAAAAATCCCCTGGGAAGTGATGACCCTTGTGACTTGAAGCTTGGAGTGCTTGAGAAGTAGTGTAGTGTAAGGAGGAGCCCGTGCCTCCAATATTCTAGGTTGTCCTCTATTAGTAAGCATAGATGAACTTTGGTTCAAGTGGGGATTCAACAGATACTGTCCTTACTATCCTTAGGAAGTGGTGTGTTTGTTCATTTTTACAACAACCATTCTCAATGATGTGTCTTATGTGAGTGTTCAAACTTTAATAAAAATGACAACATCTTAAAAACAAACTCCTAAAGAACAATTTTCCCAAATCAATCTTCAAAATAAATCAAATGGTCAAGACACACCTTGTCTTTGAGTAAACATATGGAACCTTAAAATTTTCACTTGGAACCTTTTGGCATGCTTGATAGCCTTCATATTGCATATTCATGACCTAATCTACTTGTATTTGCATTTCAAAAGTCCATTGCATTATAGACCTCATTACAATCCTCATTTCAATCCCTTTTGCATAAGTCCTAATCATAGTCCTTTTGCATACATAGCTCATTTTAGATCCTCCTTAAAAACTTTGCAAACAATCCTAGAAAGTATCCAAATCATAGAGCATTTCTTTATGGCACTGAAAAAAGGATCTTGACTTGGTCCCTTTTGTCCCAAATATTTCAAACCCACTTTATCAATTGGTCATATTCCACCTTTGTCATGATGGATTTGACCTAAGCCCTTTTATCAAACTTGTCCCTTGTCCCTCAATCCTTTTCCAAGTCAAGATTCTTATTCAACCTCACGAGCTTATGCTCTTAGGTTTTTCTCCTTTCCAAAGATTAATTGTCAAAGTCCAAAAAACAAAAAACATAGTTTCATAAACCTTAGATTACATTTTGCATAAGCTCCTTGCATTTAAAAAGTTTCACTTCAAAGTTTGCATTTCCAAAAATTCAAAAATTCAAAAAAATCTTGCATTGCATATAGTAATCATGTTAGTTTTCACAAGATCTCAAGCATCCAAAAGGAAACAAGATCCTTATCTACCTATGTTTACATCACAACCAGACTCGCAGTTACCTTTTGATCCAAGACAATGTGTTGCATATCAGAATTAAACTTACCTAATCACCATGCAAACATTGGAAGAAGTAGATCAAACATTTCATGACCCAACACATGTCACATTTCCTCAAGGACCTACTCCAAGCAATGATCTAGGAAACATGGGATATCCTTCAAATACTTCCCCAAACTTTGGCACTATTTAGTGGGGACCTCCCCCAACCTTTGAACCAAATTTTGTACCTATGCCACCTAGCCAAGGTAGTGTTTCCCCTACACGCGAGGAGGAATACCAACAAACTTGTCAAATAAATCTTGTCCAACCCAATTATTTGCAACAACAACCCGTGCAAAACATAGATTTTGGATCTTATCAACCTCCTCCACCACCACAAGATAATCAAGATCCTAGAAATTCCTCAAGTCCCTCTTTGGATTCTAGAAACTTACATGAAATATTTGCTTCCTTCAAAGATTTACCTAAAGAGGAGATTGACGAAGCCGTTAAAAACAAAAAAAATTCATCAGATATTAACGTATCTCATGACTCAAGATCTATGATGATATATCAAAGCAATACAAAGGACAAATCCTCAATTATTCTTGGAATATCAAATTCCCCCACAATCTACTTTGGAAGAGAACCAAGCCTTAGTGGTTTGGGATAGAGAAAAGCGAGAACAACCCTTCAATGAATCAACTATGGTGGCAACACAAAAAATACAACAAAATGATTTAACTGTCGATATTCCTCCAAAGGAATAGTATATACCAATGGATAATCCTTTATTTGAAGAGTTAGCACTCCGTCCCCTAGAGATGGTGGATGTTACAAAGGTCCCCAAGAAAGGTCCTCAAAGAACACAGAAGATTGATTTTAAGAATCACTTCCCCAAAGGATCAAATGAAACATTCACATTTCCTTGGGGAATGCCAGATGTACCTTCTTTTGAAGAAACACAACCAAGTGGTCCTCCTTTGGTAACACATACAACATTCCTAGGAAGTACTTCAAATGCAACAACATCCAAAGGACCATTCAATGAACCACCAAGGGTACCCACATTTGATGTATCTCATGTGACTACTACAACTATACCAAGTCAGTTGCAAGATCAAAAGAAGAAGAGCCTTGTTGATATCACACCAATTCCACCTAAGGTGATTCAACAAGCACATGTCACCCAACAAGTACAACAAGCCAAAGAGGCTCAACAAATACTACCTATGTATGTAACACAACCAGTGCAGGAACCATTTGTAGCACAAATTAACATGATATCTCAAGCACAACCATCAAAATGTAAGACTGTAAATCTTGATGGTATACTTGCACCACTTGGATTTCAACAAGATTATAACATGAAAAAATGAAGAATGCAGGTGGGTCAAGAATCTCATCCTGTCACACAACATGTGCAAGGTCCAAAGGTGCAACAACCACATATCCAACAGTATGTACAACAAAATAAAACACGCTCTATAGCATAAATATGCTCAACAACAACAACATGCTCTAAAAAAACAATACGTACAACAACAACAACATGCTCTACAACAATAGTATGCTCAGTAATAATGACAACAACATGTTCAACAACAGAAACAACAACAACATGTTCAACAATAATGTGTTTCATGACAACAACCATATGTTGCACAACAAAAAAATGTGTTATAATAACAACAACATGTGGTGCAAACTCAACAACATCAATATGCACCAAGATATCAACAACAAGTTTCTCAACCATACTATGTGACACAAGGTCAATAATATAATCTTTAACCAATAAATCAACAACATGTGGAAGATCCTCAACAACATGCCAGACAACAAGTGGCGCCAATCCATGGCATCTCATCTGAATTGTCAAAATTAGATCAGGCCTCAGAATATAGATGATGTTCAATCACTTCTAAGCGGACACATCATTTTGAGACAGGTATAAAAGTTGTAAAGCATTCGTAGAATGAAGACATGATCCAACAAATCCAATGCTTGTAGAAGAAACTGAATGATCTATAATTTAAGGAAAAAAATACACTTTATACAGATCGAGACCTATTTCCTAATTCATTTGATTCAAGCATTTACATGCCTCCTTTTTGAAAGAATTTTGAAGTACCCAAATTTGAAAAGTACAAAGGAAAAGGTAATCCAATAGATCACATTCAGGAATTTTATACTTCTTGCATTGAGGTTCACATTGATGACACGTACCTCATGTGACTCTTCCCTCAAAGCCTTGGAGGTCAAGCCATGGAATGGTACTCCAAGTTACCTGGAAATATCATGTCATGGAAAGAACTGGCTGATAAGTTCATCTCTCACTTTGCATTCAACATATCAAGTGAGGTTATGCTAACTAACATGTGCACAACAAAACAAAAGGTTGGAGAATCATTTATGACCTTCCTATTGCGATGGAGGAATTTGGTCAGTCAATGCCCTTTTGATGTGCCAAAAGAATGACAAATATGATTATTCATCCAAAATCTGGTAGCAAAGATGATGTATGAGCTCAAAATCAAACGACCAAGCACCATTCAAAAGATCATGAAAAAAGGAATTGACATTGAAGATGCTCTTATTAAAAAAGGAGTACTAAAAAATAACAAGGACAATCAGAATGCGACCACTTCAAGTGAAAAGCCAAAATTTTGGTCTTGGAATTTAAATGTCACAAATGATGGCATTGTCAATGCATGGATAGTCAGTGGGACACAACAGAAAGTGAGTCTCAAAGGACCCACTATTACAAACATGCAAATAGTGACTGTAGCACGGCCTCTAGTGCTAACTCCAACACAACCTAAGGAACAAATGAATGATACCACACAAAAAAATTGGCAGTGTCAACCACTAAGAATTAAAGATGGACCACAAAGATAGCTCATGCCATTGGGTGAACCTCTTTACTCGGTGTTGCAACAGTTATTGCAAAACAGTTATATTCAATTACCCAAGATCTGTGATCCCCCAACAGTTAAACCCCCTTCGTGGGATGAAAACAAATATTGCAATTATCATCAGACAAAAGGACACATAACCAATTCCTACTATTAATTAAAATACAAGGTCCAAGACCTCATTGATCAAGGTGTGATTGAGGTTGAACCCACAGCGGGATCTTCCAATACTGACCATAGTATTTTCACAAACCCTTTGGTGGATCATGAAAAGGGAAATGCCTCTACATCAAATTCAAATTCCATGAACAATGTCAATTATACTTGGACTAGCCATGACTATACCATCAATTGCTTCTCTGAGGCTGATTCACTTGTGCCCACTCTGACATTCTGTGATAGTAACCCTTAATGTGCAGTCATTAACCATTGTACCAAGATTACTGTGCCTAGTGCACCATCTAAACCCAAGGTACCTTCATATTACAACCTTGTAGACTAGCTTGGTAAGACTCATTCCTTGATATCAATCCTTGATCAGTCACGCACATCCCTACAGCACAAGGAAGTCCATGAAAAAGCTTTGAAAGAGTCCACTATTCAGACCGACATTGATACTAACCAAGTTTCAGGCCATGATGGGGCACTTCTCTGCATCCCAGGATGTCACATTTTCAAAATATGATGTTCCACATGACCGGCTTGGCCATAATGACCCTCTCCATCTCGAATTCTTTGTTCATAATGCCAAAATCCGGCGAGTTATGATAGATGGTGGAGCAGGACTTAACATCTACACTTTAAAGGTCATTCTTGATCTTGGCTATAATGAGAGTGATATTGATCCCTCTAAGAGAATCAAAATAAATGCCTATGATGACATTGAACATCCTTCTAAAGGAGTCATCATACTGCCCATCAGAATTGGTCTAGTTACTGAAAATACATTGTCGCAAGTCCTAGATCTAGACTTTCCCTACAACATGATCTTAGGATGCCCATGGATCCATGCCATAAAGGTGGTTCCCTCCATGTAACATCAATGTCTGAAATTTTTTCACAATGGAGCTGAGATCACCATCCTAGGTGATCCTAACCCTTTCCAATTTTGTGCTAAACTAAGAGAAGGGCCCTCCCAACAGGTGCCTACCAATAGCGAAGCTGCCCAAACGAATTCCTCCAAATATGTTGATGCATCCACCCTTGAAAAAATGGTCAAAGGAAAGGTGAAGATTGAAGATAAGGGTTGTGGAGAATACACCATGGCGCAAGCCTTTCATATTGGGAAGCTTCCTCTTTCCTCGAAGTCTTATGGAAAACAAAAGTTATTGCAACAACAAACACCCAAGACCACCATGAAAGTTATGCCCTTGCCTACATTCACTAGGTGGGGAGGTTTACATGAGGAACATGTATATGACAATGCATCCAGTTGGATTTTCTAAGACAAACAAAAACAAAAACAAGCGACCACTGAAATACCTGTTGAAAGATACGGGCCTGGGTTCACACTCATGTAGAAAAAAGGATATGATGGCCATAGTGGTCTTGGAGTACACAAGAAAGGAATTGTTGAACCTATTGCTACAAAAGGTCATCTTCTTAATTTGGGCAATGGATTTAAACCATTGCAAATTGTCTCTTCAAATGCCAAAATGGCCTCATCTGAAAACATGGAGGTTTCAAATGATGAAAAGGCATCTGAGGTTCTCCGTTCTGAGTACACTACCGATTCCAATGAGTGGGAAAGGACATCCTATTCCTCTATTTCTTATGAGCTTGACTGTGTCTTCCCTAAAGCTGATGAACCACCTATTGGAGATAAACATGTTAACACAATACCTCCTCCAGTAACCTGTCCTGATCCTTGGGCTAGAATTTTTTGTATCCCAGTCTTGAACCTTCAGTGCATGAAGTCTCTGACTCTGAAGACACAAACATTTACATATTTACCTTTACCTCTGGACTCAAAAAAATCTTCCCCACTGACGATGACACCCCACTAGTTTACCCTGAACTTATTTATTCAGATGAGCAAGGATCACCGAGCTTAAATTGATTTGAAAATGATGAAGCAATAGCATAATTATTTGAGCTTTGAGAGGGAATGCCATCTGGCGAACACAAAGCAGGGTTCTCCATTGACCTTTTTTCTACAACATATTTTGGGGAGTCAACTCCATCTTCCAGTTGCAAAATTGAAAATGATAAAATCAAAAAAGAAAAAAATAAAAAGAATAGGTCCTCTGGTGAAAATTGAAAGGTGCTAGTTGACCATGCAAAAGTAAAAACAAAGGACGTATCCAAGGGTGAAAACCTCTTTGAGGCACCTAAGAATGGAATATTGAACATACCCCATCCAAAGGAAAATTTGGACTTACTCATTGAAATTATCAAGGAAATCAACTTGGGAACACAAAACAATCCCAAGATCATACACTTTGCAGTATCACTCTCAACAGAAGAGAAGGATGAATTTTTTTGATTCTTCCTTGAGTTCCAGATTAATTTTTCCTAGTCCTATGCTGACATGCCTGGCCTGGATCCTAAGTTAGTTCTTGACCACCTCGCTCTAAAGCTAGGTGTGACACCATTCAAACATAAGCTAAGAAAAATGCATCCCCAAATATCTCTACTAGTAAAAGAAGAATTGAAGAAGCTATTGGATGCTGGTTTTATCAGACCTATTGATTACGCAGACTGGATTTCCAATTTGGTTCCTATTAGCAAGCATGCTAGGGGCATACAAATATGCACTAATGTTTGTTATCTAAATAAGACATGCCCTAAAGATTATTTTCCTCTACCTAATATCGACATCATTATCGACATGACTGCAGGCTACAAGATGTTCTCACTGTTGGATGGCTTCTCTGGTTACAACCAAATTTGGATTTCTCCTAAAGATAAACCCAAGATAGTTTTCACATGTCCTTGGGGAACCTATTTTTGGAATGTCATGCCCTTCAGCCTCAAGAACATCAGAGCCAATTATCAATGAGCAATGACCACAATCTTCCATGACTTCATGCACATCTTGATGGAAGATTATGTTGACGGCCTCCTCTACAAATCTACAACCAGGAAATATCATTTGATTATTTTGGCCAAAATATTTGAAATAATGGAAGGATATAAGCTTCGGTTAAATCCCAAAAAGTGTGTTTTTGGAGTTGTTTCTAGAAAAATCCTAGGCTATAACATCTCTCAGCGAGGTATTGAAGTGGATCTTGCAAAGGTGCAAGCCATTTTAGAAATGCCTCCACCAAACACTCTAAGGAAGCTGAGAAGTCTACAAGGGAAACTACAGTTTATCCATCGGCTCATTGAACAACTTGTAGATAAATGCAAGTCATTTTAAAATATGCTGCATAAAGGTGTGACTTTTTATTGGAATGAAAAATGTGAGCACTCGTTCCAACAAATGAAATATTATCTATTGCATCCCCCAATGTTGATGCTTCCCATTCTAGGAAAGCCATTCCTCTTGTACATTCCTACTATAGAAACTGCATTGGGTGCTCTTCTTGCACAACATGATGAATAAGGATGAGAAAGAGCTATTTATTACATCAATAGAACACTGGTTGGATATGAGTTAAATTAATCACTCATTAAATGAGCCTATCTTGCTATGGTTTTTGCAACACAAAAGTTAAGACATTACATGCTACACTAGAAAACCATGCTCGTGTCCCAAATTGATCCATTGAAGTATCTTTTAGGAAAAGCAACTCACACGGGTCACCTAGCCAAATGGGTCATGCTCCCAAGTGATTTTTACATAGATTATGTAGATAGAAAAGCAATAAAATGCCAGGTGATAGAAGATCAGCTTGCTGAGGCACCAGTTCTAGATGATCACCTGTTACTTTCAAAATTTCCAGATGAGTCCATTTTTGAATTCACTGACTCTAATGAATGGAAACTCTATTTTGATAGCTCACACACTAGGAATGGATCATGGGAAGGCATCATGTTTTTCACCCCACAAGGTGATGTCATACCAAAATCTTACAAAATTCCATTTGCATGCACCAACAACATCGCCGAACATGAAGCCCTTGTTACTGGACTCAAACTTGCTATTCAATGTGTAGGCATACTTTAGGTACACCATTTTGAAACTTTTAAATTTTCCTTTCATGAAATATTTTCACAAATCATTTCTAATTTTCCTAACCATGTTTCTATAAATATTGAATTGTTTCAAAGTTTAAAACATGTCGATGTGAAGGCAGTGGTTCTAGTTTCAAAAGTGTTTCAGTTCAGGATGCAAGATCATCATTCAAATTCAAAGGCTTTGACAATGGAAAATGAGAATAAGAAAAGAGTGAAATGGAAAGAGGAGTCTCTAGCTCAATGAAAATAGGATGAAATGGAAAATGCCTCCCAAGGTAAAATTCCCCCTATTGGAGATTTGTTTCTGTGCAGTTAATTGATTGTATGTTTGTCATTGATGACAACATATAATACATACTAGTGATTCTATATGTACTTATCAAAATTATTATATCAAGCCTTGTGTGGTTAGATACATGTTGTAGACATGTTTATTATGTTATGTTCATACACACAGATCCAAATATGATGTTTCAGTCAAGTTGTGTAATTCTGTTATTGGCAGTTACAGTTCTGGAAGAGTATTTGTTCAGGCTGATGTATGTAACATGTTTCTTGAGTTGCACCTATCTTCAAGATATGCATGTGTATATTCATGATTAGTTATGATTTGATGATATTTATCTAAAGTTTCCAAACGTGTTTCAATAAGATTGCAAAGTTAGAGATAATTTGGTGAGGCTCACTTAGTGAAGCGTCGCGTCTATTTAGTTTGTGTTGCGCAGAATTAATATTGTTTGCATGCTTTGTAGAGCTGAAAAGAATGTTATGAAGAGTTGTCTTACAGGTCCCATGATCTCATACTTTGAGGAAGATACTTATATCAAGTCATTTGTGATATGGTAAGTGTGAATGATATGAAATGAGATAGAAAATGTACATAGCAGAATATCAGTTGTGGTTCATTCATCAAGAGTCTATGTGAAGAAGCAGTAGAATATTATAATACATTGGAATTGATCAAGACAGTAAGTCTACTCTACAGTTCATCATTAGATATAGTGCATAATTTTTCTACAGAAGGTTGTAGCCTTCACCATTGAAGTAGTGAGCTTTTGGACAGTGAGTCCTCTCCCCTAACAGGGTTATTTGTAAAAGACTCCTAACAGGGTCTGACCCTTAACCAGGTCACTATAATTATTGCATTGTAAATTATAAATCCTAATAGGGTTGAAATGTCTTCTAACAGGGATTACTATAAACAAGTATAGTTCATTGTGGGTGTTAATTCCCACCGGGGTTTTTACCATTTGATTTCCCCGTAATCAAATTGTGTGTCACACTTGGGGACCATTTGGCATGTTTCGGCTGAACCTATTTCGGTCGGACCCCTTTCGGCCAAACTATGTCTAGGCAAACTATGTTCGGCCGTACATACGTTGCACACACATAGCACCATGTGGCGTTAATGTGGCAAAGGGGTTCCGATCGAAACAGGTCCGGTCGAAATGGGTCTAGCTGGAACCCATAAAAACTATATAAACACCAAAATTTGGTTAGAGTGGCTCATTTGCACTGAGCGCCTTCCAAGATTTGAGGAGTGAAATAGGGGTACTTCAGCCAAAAATAGGTAGGAATTTTTTTTTTTGTTTTTTTTAATGTTTTTCAATTTTGTTATGTTAAATTAATGTAGTTTTACTATTATTTGATGTTTGTTTTATTTTAATTTTTTAATTTTTAATTTTAGAAAATATAAAATATTGTTTAATGTAGATTTAAATTTATTTTTTAGTCAGAATCATATGTTAGTTAGTTAGTTAATTAATTTAGTTTTATTACATGTTTCAAAACATTGGAAAAATGTTACAAAACATTAGGAAACTATTACAAAACATTAGGAAAATGTTACAAAACATTAGGAAAATATTACAAAACTTTAGGAAACTATTACAAAACATTAGGAAAATGTTATTTAGTTGTATTACATATGTTTCAAAAAATTAAGAAAATGTTACAAAATAGTACAGAAAAATGTTACTTACAGAAACATAAACTCTAACAAATGAACCCCAACATGAAACTGAAACATAAATCAACATAAAATCTAACATTAACCCTAACATGAAACTTTAATCATATTCGACCCTAACATGAAACTGTAACTAACATGAACCCTAACATGAACCTTAACAAAACCTTAAGAAAATGTTACAAAACATTAGGAAAATATTATAAGACATTAGAAAACATTCTAGTATTACAAAGTTCATATTAAACATAACATTTGCACTTACCAGGTAACATGTGAAACCCTAATATGAAACCAACATCAAACCCTAAAATGAAATAGAAACAAAAAATTTAACATAAATATTAACATGAATCGTAACATGAAACCCTGACCATATTGATCCCTAACATGAAACCTTGACCATATTGATCCCTAACATGAAACCTAACATGAAACCGACACATGAAACTGAAACATATAAATCAACATAAGCCTTAATGTGCTAAATTGAATTTTTCTTTCAAACTAACATGAAATTGGAACATTAACCAACATAAACCCTAATGTGCTAAACATTAATTGAGAAATAAATCAAGTTGATCCCTTTAAACCTTTAAACATTAATCTACATTCAACTAGACTAATAAAGGTCAAGTTTTGTAGAAATATACATCTACATGTACGTGCATATTATTTTAAATAATTTTTTTCAAATGTATATGCATTCAAGTGTTTTCACTTGTTTATTTATTTATAATGTATGTGTTTAAAAATATATATTTATTTAAATTAGAATTGGACCATGTATGTTTGTGCAAAGATCTAGACATATATTCCTCTTTATACTTTCGAGCATCTATATATCTATTTTTTCTATCACACATGGCATCGGGTAGAGGGGATGCACCTGTAGATTTAGGAGATGCTAGTGTCCAGGGGGGCGGTAGCACCAACTCTTCTTATAGATCTTCCAACTCTAGAGAGGATAGAGAGGAGTTATTCGCGAGTACTATAACTCATTTTAGATGAGCTATTGAGGTTCTTGATGAGAGGATATAGTCATCCACCCTCCCTAATAGGGATAGGGTGAATATTATTAGAGAGGACCTCATTTGTATGATTGACACAGTTCAATCATACAACCCATATGATATTTTATCTATTGATACATTCTATACTTCTCTCTCTTGCAACATTATTGGTCCTGTGAAGTATAGACAGGTTGACTTGGAGGTCTCCACCTCTCAGGTGAAGACTATGTTTCCATTTTATCGAGACAGAGCCCAGGTCAGAGGTTATATGACCACTCAATGTATGGATGACCTTGTTGCACCATTTATTTATCCTCGATGGTTGGTTGCTCATCATAGGTGGCCCCAAAAGGATGAGCTTGCATTATATTTCTGCAAACAATTGTTTGTAGAATTTCATTTGCGTCATGAGGTTGATTACATAGATTTTCCCGGTCATGCTGGATAGGGGAAGGGGTGATTATTAGACAAATTTAGGGGGCCTAATGCCCCAGTGCCCACTAATAAGGGGGAAAAGGTGGGTGCAAACATTTTGGTCGTAACAAAAGTTTTGGAAGGGACAGGTGCAGGACAAAGTGTACCTGATGACCAGATCAGGTCAGATGTATATTCTAGTATCATGAGTATCACGACATAGGTACATGAGATGTCATCTGATCATGTAGATAGATACATGTTGCACTCCCATTCTAGCCACATTCCTCCACCTACATAGGATGTATCTTCTAGTGTTGATCCATACCAGATAGTATATATACCATCTCCCTTAGAGGTTGAAATTGTATCAGAGATAGACCGGTTGCATACTATTGCCGCATGTTTATCCAGTGATTTACTTTTCTCATATAAGGTGTTACAGATTATCGATGGGGTTCCTCTCAGGGATGTCCCATCATTTGTCCCCACTATTCTTAGAAGATCTACTGGTGCACAGAGACAACACGATATTCCTATACCACCTACAGCTCCTCAGCAGAGTATATTTGACGAGTCTACACATGCCACTTCATCACATCTAGTTTGTCAAATTTTTACCAACTTTCTTATAGATGAGTAGATTGATCCCTCACAGGTGTCCTTACATGAGCAGGTGGATCCCAGTGATGTGACCTTAAATGATTCAGAGTTGAGCAATATTGGGAGAGCATTACACGCTGCTACGGTATATATTTATTTAAATTATGATGTATTTAAAAAACTTACACATGTACATGTATAAATAATTTGAATTAAAGTTTTGATTTTAAAATATATGTATATATGTGTTCTCCAGAGTATTTTGGACAATGTGGAGCGTGGATACGGAGATTTACAAACTCCTGACCATCCTGTGCATCATGACAGATAGGTAAATTTATATGCTTTTCCAAACTTAATTTTTTTATGATCATAAGTATTTAGTTTATTATACATGTGTTAATGCATGACATGTACATATATTTCTTTTATTGCACACAGAGATCAGGAGGAGATGGACCCGGATCAGGTCACAGATTAGGATATGGTCCTAGCATATGAGCACATATATATGCTATTTTACATATTTCATGTTTCACAGATATATTGTAGACATTTCATATGTACATGTTATTGCAGATATATACATTTACATGTTATATGTTGGTACATGCTATTTCATATTTTAGACATTTCATAGATACATGTTATTTTAGACATATATATTTATAGGTTATATGTTGGTATGCTATATTTCATATTTTAGACATATATATTTACATGTAATATGTTGGTATGCTATTTCATATATACATGTTCATTTTAGTCATTGCATATTATATGTATGTGAATGTGTTATTTCATATTTTAGACAAATTAGATATGTACCTATTCATTTTAGTCATTGCATATTATATGTATGTGAATGAGTTAAGGGGATGCCATTTATTAGATGTATGTGAATGAGTTAAGGGGATGCCATTTATTAGCTGTATGTCATTTATTATATGTATGTGAATGAGTTATTTCATATTTTAGACAAATTACATGTATGGGTATGTGCAAGATCATGGGGGCCAAAAAGTGGCGATGTGAAAAAATACACTTTTCACTCGTCCAAAAGTGCATGAAAACATTTGTTGACTTTTTAGTAGGCCTGGGTGTCAGTACACCTGAGCAAACCTGACACCAAAGCACAAGCCTAATTGAGTACATGATATTTTTGGGTACCTAAAAATATTGGGTAATCGAAACCTGTGGCATAAATCAAAACCCGCGAGCTGCTTTCCTCATTTCTCTCATCGTTTTGGGTTTGGAAAATGGTTAGAAATATCCTATACACAATTTTTTCGGGTACTTTATTTCTCCAACAACAAATTTGACTCCAAAGTTTATCCGGTAAGTGAATTCTTGCTATATCTGGATTAATTTTTTTCATTTTCTTGATAAATATAGTTTTTTTGGTTAAAATGGGGTTTTGTATTGATTATTTGAATAACATATGAAATCGATTTGAAATTTATATTTGTATATTATTTAATTAGGCATGGCTAACAACAATGAAGATAATAACCCTCCCCCGCCAAATAATGATCCCCAAAATAATCCAAAACTGCTTCAAAACCCTTAATCTTTAGAGGATTTGATACAAGAGAATTTGAACACTATACGAGGCTTCAAAAACACATCTTCTAATATACCTACATTAGCTCCTATACTTGCCACCCTAAATACCATTGTTGAAAACATTAACACCCTTACGCAGCAACATAATGCTGCTCTTCATTGGCGTGATGATATGCACACCCAATTTGATGACGAGCTTGACCATGATGGGATTGCTACCCTTAATATAACTAAGGAAGATATAGCCTCCCTTTTTGTTAATCCTAAAACCAGATTAAAATTTGACCCCAAAAAGCCAAAATTATCAATAAAATGGTGTACAAATGAAGCAATGTGCACACACTTTTGGGATCACTGGTGGATGGATTTTGATAAACCACCCCATAGTAATTTGGAGCTCTCTTTCTATTTCATAAAAAAATTGTATGCTGAGTTTGTGCTTGGTCAAAATGTTAATTATTGGAACATAAGGCCCAACATGGGCGTAGGCGGAGGAGCTCCTCAGACTAGGCCATTTTCCCAGTGCAAAAAGGCTGCTACCTTTGTCCCCCCACTGATGTTGCACCCCCTCCTCTAGTGCAACAACTTGATATCATTGTAGAGGCTACCTCACAGAGTATTAGGGCCATTCACATGCTGAGTGATCAATTGATCAGGCATACCAGGTCATTTTTGCCTCCTAGTGTGGATGATGTTGGCGCATCAACATCTGGCAATAGTTCACATGTATGTGTGCCCCATACTTGCATTATGTGTAAGAATTTGTGCCTCAGACTGATTACTGATGCAGATACATATCAGTATGTTATTGATGAGTAAGACACATGAGACGCGGCTACAGAGGCAACAACACCTCATGGAGCATCTGTGTCTCATGAGAGTGCTAAGGAGGGGTACGCATAGCCATGGAGTCCTATTGATATGGCAAGAGTAAACATTATAAATAAATTTTTCACATGACTTATTTAATTTAAAAATAATTTATTTATTTAGATAAGTTTTAATGACTACATGCACTTATGTATATATATTTGGTCCATTTATGTTCAGTCGATGACAGAGGAGGAGTTGAGGTAGGTGGATGACTCCACACTTTTGACCATTTCATTTGGCCTTGACTGTTAAGATTGATGAATATCAATCTACCCAAGAACCCTGCATGCAAAACTGCTACGAGAATGAAGACAGAAGATAGAAGAAACAGAAGCTATGGTGGCCGATAGGCCAAAGACAGGAAAACCATGTTGATAGAAATGATTTCTATATTCAACAATACTGATTTAAAAAACTATCTCCTTACGAAATACAAAGAGGTGATTCCTTATAAAGGAATACCGAAACCCTAAAAGGGAAACTAACAGAAATAGAAACTGCCTAAGGTTAGCTGAAGCAAACTAGAGTGAATAGGGAA
>MU227084.1:2297518-2311637 GCA_018584345.1 Thuja plicata
CATATCATGGTTTATCCTTTCAAGGAGCATTATCTAAAAAGATTGCCTTCTTCCAAAAAATTTAAAAAATAAAAAATAAATAATTAAAGAGAAATAATTTCGTCCTATGGTGAAAACCACTCCCTTGTGGCACCTTGGATAGGTACCATGATGAAAACTTGGTAATCAGGCATCATGCATAGTTCTTCTACATCTTTCATCCATTCTGTATTCTCTCTTTGATCTTGACAATGTTGATCTATACAAGAACATTTGGGCTATCTTGTGAGCTATCTTATGATGATCTTTCTTTCATTCCTTTCATGTTTAGCCTTCATATCTATCTCTCTCCATTCATTTTCGCCTATCACTATCTTTTTCCCCTTTGGTCTTGATCTAATAAAAAAAAAGAGTAAAACACGGTGCTATGAAGCCTCTTGGCATGTCTACTCCTTTGGACTGCATCCTTTCCCTCTCTTGCATTACGATTTTGTGACTTATCCTATGTTGGTCTTCCATTGCTTATCCAAATGTGCTTTACATGATGTTTCTTTTTCCCTAGCTTGGGTACTCTTGAGGAGTTTTTCTTTGAGGATTTCTTCCCTTCATTCTCCTTCACTTTCATGTCTTCCATCTCTTCCACAAGCTTGTTAATCCCTCCTGTCCTCCACCTTGCTAAAACTTTGGAACTATGCGATGTGATCTTGCTTGGGAGTTTGATGCCCATTCTGTCTAGGGGCATCCTTTGTACATAATTATTGATCCTAAAAAAATCTAAAAAATGATATATTGTCAAAAATTCTAAAAATTGGAAAATGTCCTAAAAAAATGATCATCTTAGTGAAAACCTAGCAATAGGCACTTTGATGTATCTCAAAAAAATTATATATTCCAAAAATACAAAAAAAACAAAAAATTCAAAAAAATTGAAAATATAAAAAAAAGTGCTTTAGTGAAAACCTAGAAATAGGCGACTTGGTAGCAAAAATTCAAAAAAATTATAAAAAGTGCTGAAAAAAAATGAAAAAAGTAAAAATAAAAAATTGTAATAAAATCCAAGTGGTGAAAACCTGGAAATGGGCGCTACTTGAGGCCTTTGCACCCCTATTTCTTAGTGTGTGTCCTCAACACTTAGCCTTTCTCCATCATGCCTTGTCCTTGTTGCCTTGGTTTGTAATTGGTATTTTTATTTGTCTAGGGGGCATAACTATGTTAGCTTTGGTCTTTTGGATGCGTTGGTCTTTAGGACACCTCACAAATGGTTTTTTTTAACACCACCCGAACTGTATTTTTCAATACAACCCTTGACATCGAGTTTTTTTCAACACTTATCAGTTTGGTCTTACCTCATTTTGTCATGTGGTCTTACCTGCTTGCAAGCATTCGATCCTTATCCTCAAAACCTTTTATCAGTTAACACGCTTAAATTTTTAAATGCAACACTTAATTCTTGAGCTATGTCATGATATTTTCTTTGTGTGCTGACTGTTATTGATTTTTCATAGAGAGTCCTTGTCTAATAAGTCTCTCCGTGATGAATAGCTAGAGCACTTGGGGCATGGGGCATGTTTTTATTTGCTTCCTTCTTTATGCTTCATTGTTTTTGCACAACCGTTCTGCTGGTCATCCTGGCCTCTATGCCTTGATGCGAGGATGGTTTTGCTACATTAAATTGGGTAAGCTAACATCACAGTCATCTTGACCTTTATGTCTTTGATTCTTATGATAGAATCTTTCCACATTTCAAATCTGATATACATCACATTCATATATTCATAGTTGCACTCGTGACTAGTGATGGTTGTGTGATGTTTCCGATATAAATCACATTCATATCTTCATAGTTGCACTTGTGACTAATGATGATTGTGTGATTTTCTGATGTCCGTTAATAATGTCCCAATGATGAAAATAATTTCCTTTACATTCTCTTATGAATAATGATGAACACAAGATCCTATGTTTGTTTCTCTATTGCAAGTACACCTTTGCATTTTCATGTAGCTTGCATTGTTAGACCTCATGTTAGTTTGCATTTTCAGGCTGCATTATGAGTTTGCGAGGGTTTCTTTCATGTTTCTTGTGGTCTTTTAATCAACTGTAATCACATTCTGATCTTCATTTCCTTATCTTCTTTCGTGATCTCAATCAAGCTTTTCTATCTTACATAGTTGATTAATTTTGGGGCATTCTCTCTCTTGAGGCAAATTCTCTTTCTTCTCTCCATTTTTTTCCACCTCTTCCAAACTTCTATCTTCCATTTGCTTTCACCCCAATTCTTCTTGTTCTTGTTCTTGTTCTTTTCTTCTAAGTCAACCTTGGGGCATAATATTTTGTGCTTAATGATCTACCTTGGTTTTTTGATCTTTATATCTTTCATCTTATATCAAGAACCTTATCTTTAGTTCGATTTGATCAAAATTTATCAATTTGTTGTTTTTCCTATATCTCATTTCAATTTCAATCATGAGGGGGTAGTACCTATCAAACTTCAATCTTTGATTCAGCTTTATCAATTATATTAGTCTTACTTGAGATTATTATCTCTGACATGTCAATTACTTATGTCGGTGTTGACTTTGTCTTTTTCAATTGTGCTTATTTTTGTCCTGATGTGTTCCCAAATCGATCACACGTCAGGGTTGTTTTGTGATCCCAAGTCGACCTCACACTTCAACTGCATTCTTTGGCTACATGTGTTCCTGAGTCGACCACACATTTGTCAAATAGGGGCAAATGTATGCACCCTAAAATGGTCGCCTAGACTTCGGGCCCCATTTATCGTTTTATCAATTTATCAAATTTCCTGAATCAATGTTTTTGGAACATTTTCAATTCAAAGCAATTTCCTTGATCAAATTGTAATTAATTCAATTAAATCAATTATTTCAATATTTTCTAAGGTTTGATCATTTTTATCTAATTAAAAGATTTAATTTTCTTTTTAATTAAATAAAATTTATCTTATTTAATTAAAAGATTTAATCTCCCTTTTAATTGAATAAAATTTATCTTATTTAATTAAAGTAAATTTCTCCCTTTTAATTAAATAAAATTTCTCTTATTTAATTCAATTCAATTCCTCCCATTTAATTAAATAAAATTCTTCTAATTTATTTAATTAAAAGAAAACCCCTCTTTTAATTAAATAAATAAAAATCCCCACTTAAAGCACTTTATTTGATGAAAAAGGAAATAAATTAAATAAAAATCTTTTTTTCTTCACATCTTCCTAAATGGTGGGTTTTTGCCTCTTAATCATAGCTTTTGATTTTTTTTGTCTCTTAATCTCAACCGTTCACTTTTCTTTATAAGGAAATCTCCCCTTCTCATTTTCATATTAGGTTTTCATAGTATTGTTATGCTACAAGTTTGGAGAGCAATTTTGCAGGAGGATTTGAGCACTTGAGCTTGGATATTGCAACTTCTCTTTTCTTGTCTTCTTCTTCTTGCATCCATGGTTATTCATGTAGATTAGATTCATGTTTATTTTCATAGATTAAACTTGCATTTGTATTTCCTTTCATAGATTAATCATGCATTGTTATCATTTAGATTAATTTTTTTTTATGCATTGCAATCATATAGAGTAGATTTCATTTTCATGTATTCGAATCTATTGTTTCATGGTGTACTTGCATAGGCACTAACTAGGTCAATCTAAGGGTCTCCATTTCACACCTTTGCACTCCATGAATAGATAGCTATGGATCGATATTTGAGGCCTCATTCTTGAGAAACCTTGGATGAAATGACTCATAGAAGGGTGTCAACATTTTAGCACACAGATACCTCTCATGAGGTCAAGATATGAGCCTTGGAAAATCAAAGCCCAATCGTGCTTAGTGCACCTTGGAGACACTTGGGTCGAGCGTGGTCGCGAGTGTTCCAGTGACTCTGTAGGTGGAATGGGGTTGTCACTAGCATTTACCTAGCCAACCAGAGCTAATGGAGAAGATGATTTGATGCCAGGACGGATGGTTTGAAATATACACTACGGAGCTACTTTCAACTAACCCTCATTGCAAGTTTTGGCATCGACTAAGATTGCCTTTCCAAATGCAAAATAAGTTGAATCACCTAAAATTGAGAGAGGTTTTTTTAGACCTCTATATCATGATCTCATATCCCTTGACAGTTTGTCAATATCTCTCATGAGGTCTGAGATATGAGCCTTAGAAAATTGCTTCCCAATCGTGCTTAGTGCACCTTGGGGACACTTGGGTCGAGCGTGGTTGCGAGTGTTCCATTGACTCCATGGTTGGAATTGGGTTGTCACTAGAATTTACTTGACCAACCAGAGCCAATGGAGTAGATGTTTTGATTCCAAGATGGATGGTTTGAAATATACACTACAGAGCTACTTTCAACTGACCCTCATTGCAAGTTTTGGCATCGATTGAGATTTCCTTGCGAAATGCAAACAAAGTCAAATCGCCCAAAACTGAGAGATATTTTTGTAGAACTCAAAAACATGATCTTGTAGCCCCTGATAATTTTTGGATACCTCTCATGAGGTCCAAGATATGAGCCTTGGAAAATCACTACCCAATCGTGCTTAGTGCACCTTGGGGACACTTGGCTCAAACGTGGTTGCGAGTGTTCCAATGGATCCATGTGTGGAATGGGGTTGTCACTAGCATTTACCTAGCCAACCAGAGCTGATGGAGTAGATGATTCAATCTTAGGATGGATGGTTTGAAATATACACTACGGAGCTACTTTCAATTGACCCTTATTGCAAGTTTTGGCATCGACTGAGATTTCCTTGCAAACACAAATGAAGTTGAATCACCCAAAATTGAGAGAGATTTTTATAAAACTCAGCACCATGATCCTTTAGCCCCTAACGGTTTTTTGATACCTCTCACAATGTTTGAGATACAAGCCTTGAAATATCACTGCCCAATCGTGCTTAGTGCACCTTGGGGACACTTGGGTCGAGCGTGGTTGCGAGTGTTCTAGTGACTCCATGGGTGGAATGGGGTTGTCACTAGTATTTACCTGGCCAACCAAACCTGATGGAGCATACGATTTGATACCAGGAAGGATGGTTTGAAATATACACTATGGAGCTACTTTCAACTGACCCTCATTGCAAGTTTTGGCATCAACTAAGATTTCCTTGCGAAACACAAACGGAGTTAAATCGCCCAAAACTGAGAGAGGTTTTTGTAGACCTCAAAAAAATGATCTTGTAGCCCCTAATGTTTTTTGATACCTCTCATGAGATCCAAGATATGAGCCTTGGAAAATCACTACCCAATCATACTTAGTGCACCTTGGAGACACTTGGGTCAAGCATGGTCGCGAGTGTTCCAGTGACTCTATAGGTAGAATGAGGTTGTTACTAGCGTTTACCCAACCAACCGGAGCCAATGGAGTAGACAGTTCAATGCCAGGATGGATGATTTGAAATATACAGTATGGAGGTACTTTTAATTGACCCTCACTACAAGTTTTGGCATCGACTAAGATTGCCTTGCCAAATATAAACGAAGTCAAATTGCCCAAAATTGAGAGAGGTTTTGTAGACCTTGGCAAGATGATCTTTTAGCCCCTGACAGTTTGTCGATACCTCTCACGATGTTTGAGATACGAGCCTTGGAATATCGCTGCCAATCATGCTTAGTGCACCTTGGGGACACTTGGGTCGTGCGTGATCACGAGTGTTCTAGTGACTCCGTGGGTGGAATGGGGTTGTCACTAGCATTTACCTAGACAACCAGAGCCAATGGAGCAGGCGATTCGATGCCAGGATGAATGGTTTAAAATACAAACTATGTAGCTATTTTTAACTTACCCTCACTACAAATTATGATGCAGAGGCTTGGAGAACTCCACAAATTGGACAACAAGACTCCACACCTTTGTAAAAGAATCCTAAGGTCTAACTGTATACCCAAGGGATTCCTCTTACTCAAAGAGGTCAAATGACTTCGAAATGAGACAAGGCTAACCACAAGACTTCCTAGGGTCCTAACAAACTCCAAACAACTTGTCTTGACAGGTTACAAGTGCATGATATGTGAATTTGAAAGACTAGTCAAGACCTATTGATGAAAATAATATCCTTAAAACATTAGAAACAACAATCAAACTTATAATAATTCAAAGCATGCAAATGACATAAGTAAATAATTAAAAATTATGAGTTTTCATTGCCTATTTTTTCAAAAATCTATACTTAGATCCCTTGTTGGCACTATTGGCCACGCATACATGATTGTTACAATTTGTCATTATAGGCTTCAAAAGATCTCAATTAACCATTAAGGATTCTTTTTTCCCTCTATCTATGATTGGATCCATGTTGACCCTAGGTGTCTTCATAGGTTCTCCTACACAAGTTATAATCCACATACAAAACCAAGTTTATTTACAAAAAATAGAATCTAAGAAGGTGAAATTAATGTATTGAATTTAAGCTTAACTTAGAAAACCTTGCACTGAGTTAACTTATTACCTAGTCAAGTGTTCCTCAAGGGTCATCTCTTTGTTTTAGGGTCTCCAATAGTGCTTCATGATCAGCAGTACTAATAGTCCAAAGTTCTTTTATCTTTGGTTTTCCTTGATGCTTTGCCAACTTGACATTTGTTCCTATAACAAGGAGTGAATACATGAGAATAGTTTTGTGCTTCTCATAGTCTTCAAATGCAGGAATTACATTCTTTCTAACCAAGTATGTTTGCAGAAATGTTCCCAAAAAAACAACTAAACCAGTAGGATACGTGAACTCGTCACCATCTGTCATCAATTGTACAAGATTTTTTTTACCTCGTACACAATGTGCTAACCAATAATCTGACCTCTCATCATTCCCCTATGGTGAAACTAATGCAAAAATTCTCCTGGCTGCAGAAGATCTGAAAGATGGTCATAGTCAACTGAAGTGTCCATGTCATTATTTCTTATAGAGAGTGTCAAAGATAAAGGAGTTAGATACTATGGAACCCATGTATCCACCCACTCACTTGACTCACAATAATCCCAATCATACTGAAAACACATGGGGAAAAAAAAAGCCAACTCTCATGTCCAAATGGTCCATGTACTACTATCCGAGATTTGAAATGAATGTATTTTTGAAGAGTCTCTCAATATTTGACAATCCAATCTATCTCCTATAGTTCCCTTAATCAACCAAAAGAATCTATGCACTGTAGAATCAAGATTCCCCCCTGTGACAATGCTAAAGTACACCAATCAACAATAGAACGAGCATCAAGAAGTATAGCACCTGAAATCCTCAATTGCTCCTTAACTAGATCTCTCTTCACACATGCTCCTGGTGCATCATGTTCCCCTTTCCCATGCCCTGACTCAAAAAACTCCAAATATGAGGTACACCTCTCTTCACATGCATTCTATACAACCAATAAAACATTCTGGCATTCTTAAATTGACCGGTGCAATTATCTGACCAAATGAGATGCCTATCCATAGAAATATCATTTTCCTGTAAGAAGCCAAAATAGTTATGGAAACAATGTTGGACAAAGTCATGAGAGTGAGACCTATCATCGCTAATATATAAATGGTACTCTCTAATTATATTCCACTCATCTTTTGTGTTATTAGGGGAATGTCTATATGTGATGTGTACAAAAATAGCAACCTGAATGGAATTGTAATATTGAGCTTGAGTCTCATTTTGGGGCTGCAATGTATAGTTCTCCACAAAGTCTACAACTGATGTAATAGTTCCAATGGGGAAAGTGTCATTACACATCCTAAATTGTTGATCCAACCATTGAGACATGTGACTATGCCTTGCATACTTGTAAAAAATATTTGTCTTGAAATCTTATGCAGGAGCATCTTGGGTCAATGGCAATCCTGCACGCCCAAAAATATGTTTGTTTACTCTTCAGTTGTTTGGAAGCTACTCGCCATGGTTTCTATTGCTCAACATGATTTCTATTGCTTGAAATTCTATGTTGTTGTTTCTTGGCATCCTGTGTTGTTGATTTCTTAGCTTTTTGTTGCTGAGTGCTCTGTTGCTTGGTCGTGCCTGTGCTGGGTTGGTTTCTTTTGGAAGTTGGAGTGGTGGCCGACTTCTTCATTTAGTCTTAATTGTTGATTTAATTTGGGATCTATCTTGGGATCCATGTGGACCTAAATTTGGGTCTCTCCTTTGTAATTGAGTGTCGACTTAGTGGTTGGACTCTTGTATTTATTTGGTTGTATGTTCTTAGTTTGGGGGCAAGTATTAGAGAAAGAAGGCAAACGTTAAAGATCTAAAATCTCTATAGTAGGAAGATCAAATTGTAATATATTTGGATGTATATAGACGTAACTAGGAAGGCCTTAAAGCCTAGCATGTATTGAGTTTTGACAATATTAATGATAAATATCTCTACATTTATCTTCTCTCACTATGTTGTTGTGTAATTCTACATTGTATCTGTAAGGTGGTTGGTCTGTGGGTGTGCCCTAGGCCCTGTAGTCCATACCTCACCAAGTTAGGTGGTATCAGAGAGAGTGGAGATTCGTGGTTCCTTCTTGTGAACTCTAAAGATATTGTTGTAGGGTAGCAGGTTGCGATCTGACCTACAATTGTAGAGAGTTTCAAGATGGTTCATGGGAGAGGAAATGTTGATCAAGGTCTTGCTGATATGCTTAGACAAATGGCTGCAAGATTGGAAGTTGTTGAGACAGCCCAGCATAGAGGAAGACATCTCGAAGATGTTAGTGATGATGAATTTGAAGAGGTTCAAGGTGAAGTTGCACCTATACCTGTGATGGACCTGAAAGAAGAAAGATTCCTGAGGGCCTTGACAAGTTTGAAATCCACACCTCAGTTTGTTCCTCCTGAGTATAGTGGAATGCTATATTCTAATAAATTGATTGAATGGATCACTGAGATGGAAAAATATTTTGAATATGAGAATGTTGCAGAAGACAAGAAGGTCAAGATTGCAAGCACAAAACTGAAAGGCCATGCATCCTTATGGTGGGAACATTTGTAGTTGGACAGAAAGAAGAAAGGCAAAGACAAAATCAAGGTATGGGATAAGATGGTGAACAAGTTGAAAGACAAATTTCTTCCTTGTGGTTACCAGATTAACCTAGTTCAGAGAATGAAAAGTTTGAGGCAGAAAGATAAGTCAGTCAAAGACTATACTGAAGAATTTTACAGATTGGACATCAGATCTGCACAGGTTGAAGATGAAGTGGAAAGAGTTGCAAGATATCTGAATGGATTGAGAAGTTCCATACAAGATGAGATCAGTTTGATCAAGGTAGAAAGTATTGAAGAGGCATACCAATTTTCCATAAAGGCTGAATAAAAGTTGAACAAAAGATATGAACAAAGACAAAGAGATAGAGGTGGTAGATTCCCTAGAGGAAGAGGCAGATCTCATGGTGAAAATAGTAGATCTGAACCAGAAAAGTCAAATACAGACACTAATCAAGACAAAGGAAATATTGAATGGAAAGGTGGAAATTCATATAGAGGAAGAGGCAATTACTCCAGAGGTGGTTATAGAAGAAGAGGGTTCCAAGTAACTTGTTACAATTATGGAGAAGAAGGACACAAATCCTTTGAATGTACACATGCAAGAAAGAAAGGTGGTAGTAGTAGAAGAAATACATTAGTCCAAGAGGAAACATCCAACGAACCCAAAAATAATCTCATGATTAGAAGGATACTATGGAGTGAGAAGGATAAGCAAGATCCTATCAAGAAAGTTCATTCAAAACCAGATGTAGAGTTGCAGACAAAGTTTGGAAAGTCATTGTTGACAGTGGAAGCTCAGAAAATATGGCATCTGAAGATATGGTCACAAAATTACAGTTAGAGAGGATGAAGTATCCAAAACCCTATAAAATATCATGGATCAAATATGAGCACACATTAATGGTAAGTGAACAATGTTTTGTGAATCTGAAAAATTGGAAAGTACTACGATAAGGTGTTATGTGACATTATGCTAATGGACTGTTGCCATATTTTGTTGGGTAGGCCTTGGCAATATGATAGACATGCTAACATGATGGAAGGTTGAATAGATATTCTATTTGGGTTGATGGTAAGAAGAAAATTTTGTTACCTTTGATTGAAGAATCTGTTGATGAGTTATGTACATCTGTGAAAGTTTGTCTGATGGAAGGTAGGAAGTTTGTTAAAGATCTGAAAAGAGATGATATTTGTTATGCTTTGATTCCTAACAAACCAAGTAAGAATACATAAGATGACATGCCTGCAGAAGTTGAGAAGCTACTTACTGAATACAAAGAAATAATTTCAGATAATGTACCTGATGGTTTGCCACCAATCAAAGATATCATTCACTGTATGGATCTAATTCCTGGAGCTAGTTTACCAAATAAAGTGCCACATAGGTTGACACCCACTGAGAATGAACAGCTCAATCGACAGGTTCATGAATTATTGAACAAAGGCTTGATCAGGGAAAGTTTGAGTCCATGTGCAGTACCTACTGTGTTGGCACCTAATAAGAATGGAGAATGGAGAATGTGCACCGATTCCAGAGAAATAAACAAAATCATAGTCAAGTATAGGTTTCCTATACCAAGAATGGATGACATAATGGATTGTCTGAGTGGAGCAAAGCATTTCACTAAAATTTATTTAAAGAGTGGATATCATCAGATCAGAATCAGAGAAGGAGATGAATGGAAAACTGCTTTCAAGACGAAAGAAGGTTTGTATGAGTGGTTGGTTATGCCCTTTGGTTTAACTAATGCACCAAGTATATTTATGAGATTGATGAATGAAGTTTTGAAGAAATTATTGAATAAATGTGTGATTGTATACCTAGATGATATTCTGATATTTAGTAAAATTGAAGAACATTTGATGCACATAAAACAAGTGTTGTAGAGATTGAAAGAGGAAACATTATTGATAAATCTGAAGAAGTGTTCCTTCATGAAAGAAGAACTTGTATATTTGGGTTTTGTGATTTTATCTAATGGTTTGAAGATGGATCCAGATAAGGTTGAAGCTATATTGAGTTGGCCTACACCTGAGAATGTTACTGAGGTAAGATCATTTCATGGATTGGCAAGTTTTTACAGGAAGTTTATCAGAAATTTCAGTTGTATTTGCAATGCTATGATTGAGACAATGAGAGGAGACAAAAGGGAATTCAAATGGACACATGGAGCTGATAAGAGTTTTGAAGATTTGAAGTTAAAGGTTGCTGAGTTACCTATGCTAGCCTTACCTGATTTCAATAAGGTATTTCAAGTTGAGTGTGATGCAAGTGGAAGTGTCATTGGAGCTGTGTTGACTCAAGAAGGTAAACCTATTGCTTTCTTTAGTGAAAACTTGAATGATGCAAAGAGAAAATATTCTATCTATGATCAAGAGTTATATGATATTATGCAAGCTATGAAGAAGTGGAGGCATTACTTGATGCCAAATGAATTTGTGTTGTATATTGATCATAAGGCTTTACGGTACTTGGGTAGTCAAAACAAGTTGAATCAGAGATATATGAAATGGGTAGAGTATTTACAGAGTTTTACATTTGTGATTAAGCATAAGAGTGGAGTTTCTAATAGATTTGTTGATGCATTGAGTAGAAGAAGATCTTTGTTAACTGAAATGAGAATTGAAGTTCTTGTCTTTGATGACATGAAGAAATTGTAGAAAGATGATCCTGATTTTTTAGAGTAGTGGAGAGTGTGCAGAGAACCTAATATAAATCAATCAAGTAAGTATAAAGAATATTTCATTTAGGAAGATATGTTGTTTAAAGGCATTCAGTTATGCATACCAAGATGATCAATGAGATTCGATTTGATAAAATAGAAACATAGTAATGGATTGGATGGACACTTTGGCATTGATAAAACATTGAGTTTGCTAAAGGAGAGGTATTTTTGGCCTCAATTATATAAGGATGTTCAAAAATTTGTGAAAATTTGTGGAGTATGTCAAGTTGCAAAAGGAGTGAGTCAGAATACTGGTTTGTATACACCTATTACTGTTCCTGAGAAACCTTGGAGTGATATCAGCATGGATTTTGTTCTTGGACTTCCAAGGACAATAAGAGGTAATGATTCCATATTTGTTGTTATGGATAGATTTTCTAAAATGACACATTTCATACCATGTAAGAAAACATCAGATGCAGTTCATATAGAAGATCTTTTCTTTAAGGAGATTGTAAGATTGCATGGATTACCAAGAAGTATCATCTCTGACAGAGACAGTATGTTTGTAAGTTATTTTTGGAAAACACTTTGGAAGAAGTTGGATATTGAGTTGAAATTTAGCTCAACATTTCATCCATAGACTGATGGAAAAACAGAAGTTTGGGTAACTTATTGAGATGTTTAGTCAGAGACACACCAGGCAATTGGGATTTGATGTTGGCACAAGTAGAGTTTGCATACAATAGTTTAGTGAACAGAAGTACTGGAAAAAACACCGTTTGAGATTGTTCATGGCACTCAGCCTAGAGGTATATCAGATTTAAGAAACATTGTTGGTGAAGAGAAAAGAAGTGCTAAAGTAGAAGAATTTGCAGAATTTATGAAAACATTGCATGAGGATGTAAAGCAAAAGCTAGAGAAAAGTAATCAGAAATACAAAGATGATGCAGACAAATCAAGAAGACATAAGACATTTGAAGTTGGTGTTGTTGTGATGGTTCATTTGATGAAAAGAATATTTCCTATTGGAACATATGGGAAACTGAAGATGAAGAAATTTGGTCCTTGTAAAATAATGAGAAGATTTTACAATGGAAATGCTTATGAAGTTGAATTACCTGATGACATGGATATATCACCTCTATTCAATATTTTAGACTTGTATGAATATCATGAACCTGATGAAGAAGTAACTATACCAAGTGATTATCCTAAGAACAGATAGAGGAAGTTGAGAAGATCCTAAAACAAAGAGTTGGCAGAAGTACAAGAGGAAAAGAATACATTGAATATCTGGTAAAATGGAAGAATAGACCAATTAAGGACTCATCTTGGATTTCTCAATCTAAGTTGGATTCATTTCAGGTTGGACCTGACACAATATTTGGGGAATCATTTCTTTTCAACCTCAGATGTTTGATGCAGGAGCATCTTGGGTCAATGGCAATACTGCAAACCCAAAAATATGTTTGTTTACTCTTCAGTTGTTTGGAAGCTGCTCAACATGGTTTTTGTTTCTCAGCATGGTTTTTGTTGCTCAGCATCCTATGGTCTTGTTGCTCGGCATCCTGTATTGCTGATTTCTCAACTTTCTGTTGCCAAGTACTCTGTTGCTCGGCCATGCCTATGTCGAGTTGGTCTCTTTTGGAAGTTGGAGTGGTGGACGACTTCTTCATTTAGTCTTTGTTGTTGATTTAATTTGGGATCTATCTTGGGATCTGTGTGGACCTAAATTTGGGTCTCTCCTTTGTAATTGAGCACCGAATTAGTGGTTGGGCTCTTGTATTTATTTGGTTGTATGTTCTTAGTTTGGGGGAAAGTCTTAGAGAAAGAAGGCAAATGTTAAAGACCTGAGATCTCTATAGTAGGAATATCAAATTGTAATACATTCTGATGTATATGGCCATAACCAAGAAGGCCTTATAGCCTACCATGTATTGAGTTTTGTTGATATTAATGATAAAGATCTCTTCATTTCTCTTCTCTCACTATGTTGTTGTGTAATTCCGCATTGTATCTGTAAGGTGGTTGGTCTATGGGTGTGCCCTAGGCCCTACAGTCTATACCTCCTTGTGTCAAAATCTGAAATAAAATCAGCAACATTGTATTCTTTTGCAACTAACTCACATCTAGAGCCTTCACCTCCACTCTTCATTGTATATTTCACTATTTCATATACCTTTTTTTGGATGAGTGTCTTTCCAAAATAATATTCCAAACCCTCATGAAAACATGTCCTAAACTTGGACAAGCCACCACATTCTGAGCACTTGGCATTTAAGCAATCCTTTTTATAAAATAAACAACCATCATCTCTATGACATAAAAAATTGATCTAGAAAGTCTCTTGATGATTTGGGAAGACCACTTGTACCACACTCCTCTAGCATTTCATTAGTATGCAAAGTAGAATGAATGGACCGTAATAGTTCATGATGCATTGAAAACTCAACATGATATTTGCAACAACATGTATTCTGAATCTTAAGTGGTACATAATAAAATG
>MU227084.1:2327588-2357758 GCA_018584345.1 Thuja plicata
AATTTAATGTAAATGGTGAAACAATTTTTAATTGAAATGAATTATAGAACTAGTAATCAAATTTGATGAGAAATGAAATAAATAACTTAAAAGTGAAGCGATATGATATAATATGGAGTGAAAAAAAAGTATTGAGGATTAAACCTTTTACTTTTTAAAAAAAATATGAACAAATTTGTTGACTTAATAAATGAACATTAAACTATTTAATAGATTTGAATTAATTTAAGTTAATTGTGAATGAATTAAACTAATGAAAATGAATTACATTATAGACATAATTACCAAAATTAATAAAAGATACCAGTAATTATGATTAAAATCAAAGATGAGTCAAAGAAATTCAAATTACAACTAATAATTAGTTAAACAAGAATGAAGAGATCACTGAATCTACAGGGAGAAGGGAATAATAATCAACCTGCAAAAAAAGTGATAATGATAACACAGATTAATTCTCCCTTTAAACTTATATGGTGTACTAAGATATATGATAAAATACTGTAGTTATTTAACAGTTAAACAAATAAAATGAAGCACAGAGTTATAATGATTGCGCAAACAATACTATATGGAGGGTGAAGAGAATAAAACATAATTCAGTGTAATATATAGTAATATACTTATACTGCACACAATTACAAATTAAGAATAACTAAATAACAATCAAGTATATACTATACTTGCGCAAGGTAAGGAATCAAAACATCAGTTACTTAAGGATGCTGCCAGCAGTAATCTATCAGAATTTGACCAGCAGTTAGCAGTTATTTGACCAACAGATATAAACTTCTAATGCCACACTAGATAAATATAATTCCAGGATGCACAAAACTCACAATAACTAGGTAATGCAAGCCAAAAAAATGTTGCCCAAGTCTGCGTAGGCTATAGAATAAGCTGCCCAAAGAGAAAACTAAAAGAAAGTTGCACAAGAAGAATATGCTATTTGCTGCTGGAGTAAATGCTGCACAGAAGGCAGCTAAACAAGAAAAAAAACCACACCACTCAAATGTAAGTGAGGGTACGCAGGGAGAGTGGTATAATGATGCTGTTGTTAAAAGGAGAACAAAATGATAGTTGCTGATGATAGTTTATGATAGTTGTTGCGCAAGGTATTGGTTCTAGAATATATGTTGCGTAAGGAGAAGTTAGCCCTCAAGGAAAGCTGTGCAAGAAGAAGTGCACAAGAAGCAGATACAATATGCTACTATGTGTAGACAGATACAATATGCACATACAAATACAATATGCGTAATAAGTAGATACAATATGCGCAAGAAGTAGATACAATATGCTGCTATGCGTAGACAGATACAATATGTGCAAGAAGCAGATATAATATGCTGCTGCTGCTCTTTTAATGATGCATGAGCAGCAAGGAGGATAGAGCTACGCGGGGATGAGGATAGCACTGCATAGGGATGGAAGTCAAGAGATCTTCTTACTTGATAATGACAAAGAAAAAGGAATAAATGCAGATTTTGCCAGGCGTAAGCTTAAGGAAGAGGGTTTACCTGTTTCAAATGTTCTAAAATATTCCAAACTTAGAACTCAATATCATAAGCAGTAGTAGAGCGCCTATTTGTGATAGAGCTACTGCTATGCATTAACAAGAATCATTTTAACAATATTCTACTGCATGTAATTGCAACAATTATACCATTACCAACTCAAGTATTTGTGCTATGTTTGTGTGGGCAAAACAGCCCTACTTCACAATAATTTCACAAATTTAAATCTAAAGGACAGAGAGCTATAAAAAAATGTTAGATAAGAGAAATATGAGAGGGATATCAATCTGAACAATGAGTGCAAATCCTCCACACAAATATTAAAGGAAAAATTGAATAAAAGACCTGCACCAAGAATGTTAGTAACAGATTTTAATGAATTTTTAAGGCTGAAATAGAATAAGTTAACTTTGAAATCCCTTGTTATAATTAATTAAAACTTAAAATGAGATGAAAAGAGCTTAGATCTAGTGGCAAGCCATCCAGAACTAAGAGATAAGATTCAAAAAAGGTTAGATGCAAAAAAAATCTGCAAAACAAATATTAGAACAACAACAACAAGAAAACCCAGAAGGCAAAATCAAAACTCAGAAGAAAACCCAGACTGTGGACTCAGAGAATGAGATTGAAATTGGGGCTGCTAGTAAAAAGAAGAAACAGAAGAATACCTAGATTGGGGATTCAGATACTGAGACAGACAACGAAATTACTAAAAAGGAGGGTAAAAAAAGGAAAAGAGTTGAGGGGAAGGATATGCGTAGAAACAATAACACCAGTAGGAAAAGAATTGTTCTTACCTCTGACGAGGAAGACATTACCCCTAAAAACAGGAAGACTAAGGAAAGAGATAACAGAGATAATGAAAAAGAGGATACTTTGATCAAAACTAGGGAGCTGAAGATTGATACTCAGAAGGGGGAAGATTATTTGGACCATAATAAAGCTGTTGATTCTGGATTCAAGGAATACCCTGATAATCTGGAAAAAGGGGATTATAATAAGAAAGACAACAAAGGTATAATTGAGGGTTTTTTTGGGTTGATTAATAATATGTTTAATGATCAGGTTATTTTGAAAAACCAAGTTGAGAAAACACAGGAGGATATGAAAATTCTCAACAGAATGGGGATTGGAGAAAAACCTATGGCAGAGTGTCTGAAGGAAATGAAAGAAGTTGTTGGCAACTCGGAAGCTCAGGCTGAGTATGCTAACAAGGTGGAAACCATGGAGAAATAAATCAAACATATTAAAGATAGGATGGAAAAAGATAACAAGGAGGAAGAAATTAAGAGTCTGAATAAAAAAGTTAAAAGACTGGAGGCATCAGTTAAAAAAATAGGGGAACAATGTCTCATAATCCTAAAATCTTATTGTGGTCACGCGCAAATTCTTATGGACAAACTGGAAAGGATCAACAAGGATAAAGACAACAGTATAGTGGAGAATACGGGACCAGGATCGCGCACCAGAGCTAGTGCCAAGAAAAAGAGTCCTAAGGAGGACAAAGAAATAGAGGAGCTTAAAACTTCGGTCAACAACATGCAAATCATGGTCCTTGAAGCTGAGGAGCTGGTAAAGGATATGTAGTTGCTATCCTGGTTGGGTTTTTTGCTGTCCCTGCTTTCTTCTGCTATTTCTTTGGGACTTTTTTTGTTCGGTTCATTGTTTTTCAGTTCCTTCTATTTATGGTGCTTAGGCATAGTTGTTTCTATTTTATTCTATTTATCTTTCTTTAAACTCTAGGTTGCAGGTCCTTGTAAAACCTGCTTTTACTTAATCAGAACAACAAGAAGAGCTTGCTCCTTTGAATGGAACCTTCCTACAAAACACTTAAAAAGGGATTAGATAGCTCTGATACCATGTAAGAAGTATTAAAAGAATGAAAACATAAACATGAAGTAATCCAAGAAAATGAAATGCAAGAAGATTTTACCATAAACCAAAAGTGAGATAAAGATATCAAGATCAACCATTAAGCATATGAGAAACTCCAAGAATCAAACAAAGAGCCAAGAGATTTTGGTAAGGGGAAAAGCAAAGAAAAACCCCTTTATGAATAAGAATATGGAAAAAAAGGCCTATGGATGAGAGCAATAAGCTCAATACAATAATGAGAGCAATGAGAGATTGAGAGAGAGAGAGGAGAAGATTATTGAAGCAAGTGTGTGAGAGACATCTCTTAAATAGAGATGAGTGGAGGAGTTTGCCTATAACTCCCTTCTCCTATGGATGCCACATTCATATTGTGTGTGTGACAAATGCGTGATTCCTCTTAAGGAGGAATATCTATTTTCCTTATTAAAGGAATTATAAAATAGTGACATGTCCTCCTACTTGGACTAGAAGAAAAATAAAAATAAGGATACCTTGGTTTATCCTTTAATTATATATTTTCAACCAAGGAAAGATTATATTGTAACAATTAGTTTACATCATTTTAAAATTCTAAACACAAATGCCACTTTTATGTCGTTAAAGTTTAACAGTTTTGCATGTCGTGGTCCTCTTCCTTTGTTAAAGTGTGACATAGGTTTGTACTTTTACCCTTATTGCATTGTAAAGTACAACTCCTAACAGGCTTGAAATATCTTCTAACATCGATTACTATAAACAAGTATAGTTCATTGTGAGTGCTAATTCCCACCAAGGTTTTTACCATTTGGTTTCCCCATAATCAAATTATGTGTTGTTTACTGTGTTATCTGAATGTGTATTTACTTTATTGTATTTTGCAGTTGAAAGAGTAAAAATAATTAAGGTTACTCATAACTGATTCACCCCCCCTCTCAGTTATCCTTTGGGACTATTCTAACAGTTGGTATCAGAGCCAAGTACCTTGGAGAAGAAGCCTAATAGCTTAAGGTAGATTAGATGTTTTACTTTAGAAAAGAGAGCCCTAAGTTCAATGGAGAGAATTATTTGGATTAGAAAAACAAAATGATAACACATCTATAGTGTGTTGGCTTTGAGATCTTTGAGATACCTACACAAGAAGTTGTCATTCTATCTTTGAAAGACCTTGCAAAGGATGATGCTACTAATAGAAAAAGGAAACATTTACAAATAATGCAATTGCTAAAGAAGCCCTAATCAGTGCCCTATCTGACAATGAATTTTTTGAGATCAAGAAAATTGATAGAGCATACACCATATGGAAGTATTTAGAAGATATGTTTGAAGGAGATATTCAAAAAAAGAATGCGTTTAGGAAGACATGGAAAAAGAAATACAACAGTCTTGAGATGTTACCTGAAGAGAGCATTAGAGCTTACAATCAAAGGATAAATGAAGCAGTCTCTGGAATCAGAAACAATGGTGGAGAAATATCAGAAGAAGATATAATGGACAAGTTTTTAACTACTTTAACATCAGACTATGAAAACAAGATAAGTATTCTAGAGGAAACCATGCAATTCTCACAAGAATTCAAGAGAGACTTTGATTAGTAAAATATTTGCATTTGAGATATCAATATTGAAGACTAAACCAAAGAGTGAAACAACTTTCAAAGCCTCAGTCCATGGTAAGAAATCCTTACACATCTCTAGCCATAATGAGAAAGAAGAAGTTGATGAAGAACTAGAAGAGATCATTGCTATGATTTCTAAAAGAGAAAAGAAAGGAAAAGGAAAATATGAAGGACAACTTTCATTCAAATGTTTTTCATGCAACAAGATTGGTCACTTTCTCAATTATCCTTTGGGACTATTCTAACACCCCCAAGAGAAGCTTGTTTGGAGTTTTCTGCAATGGTGAAGTGAAATGGTGATTTTCCACCATGGAGTAGTGGATTGTGAGAAATATGATTTATGGTGAAAAGGTTAGTTTTAGAATTTAAATTTCTCCAGTAGTGAGTTTCATGGTTCAATCAAGCAAGAGATTAAGCATAGTATAAAACTCAGCTTCCACTATGCCTTTCACAACACATTTATGAATTTCCGCTAAAGAGAAGCTAAATGGTGAATTTTTGCTAGTGAAGTTCTCTAGAAAAATCCTAACTTAGAGGAAAAAAATTGATGAAAATCTAGCAAGTTTGAGTAGTTATAATGAGCAAAATCCTGGTTGGTGGCGAGTGGGAGGAGAATTACACTAGGGTAGAAATGAGCATTATGTTGCTCTTTTCACACTCAAAAGAGGATTCTCTGCCAAGGGGAAGTCAATTTCCAATTTTCCACCTCGGCAATCCATTTCTAAAATCCCACCTAACTAATGATGAGAAAGTACTCATGTTCGAATAGGTAAGCCATGGTCGACCATGAGAAAAAGGAGATCCTTGATACATATATTTGAATGAAATGCTTGGAGATCTCTAGTAAATAGTTTGAACTCAACAACACTAATGACCAATACCATATCTTGGACAATGCTCCCCGGTGGACATACACAACGCAAAGGTGAAAGTTATATTGAGTTTGAAGTGGATGGAACATACAAAGCAATGATATAACCAGCCTCTAATGAAGAAAGTGTTTTAATTAAGAAGCGCTATGATGTTTTTGATGACGATGGCACTTAGTTGAACCTAAAGGTTTTGAAATAAAACACCAAAGTGAACTGAAGTTTATAAGTCCTCTGGGTAGAAGTGTTTGATAAATATCTTCATGGAATAATCTTAGAGGAGTGTTATTCAGTTGTATCTGTTGTAGTAGACCAGTGGCTTGGCCTTCTTAATAGTCAAGGAAATGATGTTTTGGATGGTGATTTGTTGGATTTTATATAGGAATCAAGGCCAAATTTGGGGAAAATAAAAGGACTCATCATTTGAAAATACAGACATGCAAAGTGCCTGAGCTTCATGCAGTTCGAGCATGCAATATATGGAAGGAATTTACACATAGAGTATGGAGTATATCTAAGTAGTTACAATACTTGACATAATGACTCGAACCAGATGGGAGACATCATCTTCATCCCCCAACGACTCGATGGAGCTCGGTTTAGGGATCAAGTTATGTAGAGAAGAGGAGATTCAAATTATTGCATAGAGACAGAGGATGCATATTGATCGCGGGGGGAGAATAGAGGAGAAGCTTTGAAGTGTTTCATAGTGAATTGATAAATTCCCAATAGATGCATGTGGCAAATATATTCAGCAAGGATTTGTTTTAATCGAGGGGATCGATCACTAATAATGCTACCCGAGATCCATTAGTGCATTGAATGAAATTGATCACTTTGCGCTATTATGAGTAGTATTAGGAATCAAATTTGATTGGCATAAAGTCTTCATTGAAGTCTAAAAAAGATGTTGCAGAACCATAAATGATAAAGAGATGTCATGCGGTCTCTCTCAAAGAACATAAATAAATAACTCTACAAACAGATAGCATGAAAAGAAAAGAGTGAAGGTGCCCATAGTGGAAACTATGAGGAAAACTCATATTCTATTTGGAAAATGCAACCGAGCCTGTCGACGGGAAGCAATGCGAGAAGAGGTTAATGATCATCAGGCCTGACTATGTTGAAGACTCCCAATGGCATACACCTGAAAAGCTCAAAATCAACAAATGCACAACCAAGCCACTCAGGTTTAGTGATTAATGAGGTCACTAAGAATACATGATATTCAAAAGGGAGTGCCAACCACAGAGATTACCGTGTGATAATGGAAGACTAGTCATTTCCAAAAGCTGACCAAGAGTTATCTGTTCACAAAAAGAAGTACTTGCAAAGCACATGAGTTACAAATGATCTTCCCTCGACCCAAAAAAGGACATCAGATGTATAATAGAGCATATGATTGCATAACAAAGGAAATTTTTTGACACATACATAATCACGTAAACAATCTTACTTGAAGCTACAACCTCTATTTCAAGTATCAAGTATCCAGGGGGTTGAAGGAAGAATTCTCATGTCAATTGCAAGGAAGAAGCAATGTCCACACTTTTATAAGGATTAACTAGTGATGATGCTTGCACATGAGGATCAAGTCAAATGATCAATCTGACACCGATATAAAGAATAGCATGGGCACTGGTTTAAGAAAATGGCCTATACTCGAAAAAATGAAAAATGAGAACATCATTTCGCCTGACTCCATGTAAATGTTATGTGCAAAATTTTTGGATGAGTTCCAAACTTATAGTGATGAATCCCATATTGCCTTGGTTCCTATAAATTGCTTAGGTTATTAATGAGATGCTAGAGAGAAACATGTACAAGAAATTTGACATCAAAACATCTTCAGTTGCGAGAAATGAATACCGATAAGCTAATGGAGAATGCCTTATGGATAGCGTAAAGAATGAAAGCAGAGATTTTATGCATTCCAAAGATAAAAAAGATTTTATTAACATTACTCGTGATGGGTACTGAAGGATTGTTCTGGAAAATGGTTAATGAGACTCAGCCACATGTTTGGTGTGTAACTGTCATTTATGTAAGAGGACACTTGGCATTGTATTAATGAAGGGGTCAATTTGATAACCAAAGGAAGACTAAAGATTTCCTTTTTCAAGATCAGTTACAAAAGCCAAAAATATAGGAACCAAAAATGGGAATCTTTGTAGTGATTTGATTAAAGTATTGTGTAGAAAAAAGGGAAAAGGCAGTGACACAGGAGAGAAAATTAGAAACTGTCAAAGAATATGAAACAATTATTGTAACCAAATAGTCACAATGGAAAGTGAAGGGTTCCCAAAGTCTATTTATGGTAAAATATTTTCATTGGAAGGGGTTCTTCTTTTCTTCCAGAGATGGAGTTCTATGATGGGGAGGAGATAATTTATTTTTACATTTTCATTGTATTTTCATTTTGAGATTAAATGTTTGGATTTATGGAATGTATTTAGTAGATAAGCTATGAACTTATAATGGTTTGAGTATTGTTATTTATGTTTATAATAAAAGGGAGTTTTACATCAAATCTGAGAGTTTAAGTATTAATTTCTTTGATTGTATTCAATCTGAGAATTGTTGCATTCATATTGTAAGAATCATCTTGCATCTTGGAGATAAATGGGGGATAGGTTGTGAATCTGAGTATTTCAGCCAGTCACTTTGCAAGAATCAGAATGTTTGATATTCTTTCATTTCAGTTTCATTGCATTTACATTTATAGTATTCATTTATGCATTACCAATGCTGTGAAGTCATATAAAGTGTGGGTTCTTGGAGTTGGCTAGGTTTAGGGTTGAATTCACTACCCAAGTTATCTTTGTTTGGGACTAGCTTGGTTTTCCTCTTCCATTCTCAAGTTAAGAACGTACCTAGTTATTTTAGGAATAAATCAAATTCATTGAATATCATTCATAAGGGAGTTGTACCTTTCAATTCAGAGGAAATCTATCAACCTAATGATAGATTATCCAACTATTGGTATCTGATCATTTCTTTTAGATTTGGGCATTTGAGAGTTAAATTTAGAAAAACAGTCTGTTTACCAACAAAGTATTGGCTACTCTAGTGGGGAGTTAGAAAAGAAGATTAGTGTCGAAGATTGTTTCCTCCATTTTTTGTTATCTCTGCTAGAGATTGGCGAATCTCTTTTTATCCTCAAAATTTTTGGTTGAAGAGTCCAGTGCTTTCATTTTCAGAAGTATTATTATCTCTACTTGCAGGAGATTGGCAACTCTGATTGAAAAAGACCATGCCCATTAAAGTTGTGAAAACAAGAGGGCCAAATCCTTCTTTTATTGAACGTCATCTAAATCATGATCCAATATTACATGATTTGTTTGATGCTTTTAGAGAAGGAATTACTCATGGGAGAAAAATGAATTTGAGCATTGAAAAAGATCATGCACTAGTTCTTTTATGGAGAAGTGTTTGTGCCAAGTATCATAACATGAAAGAGCTAGAAGTGAAGACAAAGTTGTTGAATCATTGCAAGAAAAGAGTGTTGCAGTTAAGTGAAGAATTGAAGGTGGATGATGATGAAGTTATAGAAGTTCCACACGACCTTGTTTCTTATAATTTTTCAGTCTTGAGCGAACAAGAGGTTCAGCCAAGAAAGAAAACTAGAAAGATCCAAATTTACAATTTGTTTGGACTGCTTTTAAACTAAGTAGTACTAAAGCTGAAAAGAAAGGATTGAGTTTCTCCCAAGATCATCAGTCTGCCCTGATGCTGAACTGCATGATTCAAAGATATTTTAATGTTGAAGAACAAAGAAAAGGGGAATTTTTTCCAGCAAATATGCATGAAGAAATATCAGTAAGGAAACCATATCTGAAGATTTATTTGTTCTTTAAAAGCAACAAGTACTTCAGTTTTTGGAAGGACAAATTTCCATGAAAAAGACATCTTTGACAGCGGCAAGGAATTGGTAAGCAAATTTTAAAAAGAAGATTTTCCTATGCTTTCTTTTTCCTCTGACATTAAAAGCTTCAGATTTGAAGAAAATGAAGACAACCTTTTGCATGAATTTTCTTTTGAAAATCATTCTATGGTTAATACACTTTCAAAATATGAAAAGTTTGACTTCATTGAAGATTATGGCAAAAATGATTTTTGATTTGCAAAAGTTTGTAATGATCCTATATTAGAATCTATTTGTTTTGAAGACAATACAAAGGTAGATCTTCTTGAAGAATTTTGTATTGGAAAGAAAGTAGAATCATGTTTTTCCAAATCTGAAAATATGGTTGAAGAAATGGTAAGTAAGGTAGAAATTGAAAAAGGCATCCTTGACAGTGCCATAGAAATGGTAAACAAAATTTAAAAAAAATATATTTTCCCATGCTTTCTTTTTCTCCTGATATTGGGTTCTTCAAATTTGATAAAAATAGTGATGATTCTATGCATAAATTTTCTTATGAAACTCATCTTTTAGTTTATGCACAAGTGGAATGTCAAACTTTCAAGTTTAAAGAAGATAATAGTAAGGATGATTTTCAATCTGCGCAAGTTTATGATGATCCTATTTTAGAATTGTTTTCTTTTGAAGAGAATGTAAAGTTGAATCTTCTTGATGAAATATGTATTGAGGCTAGAACTAAAGCATGTTTTGATAAGAATTCTTCTGAGTCTGAGAATGTGGTTGAAAAAGTGGGCGCAAGAACATATTTTGAATAGGAATTTTTGGTGGCTGGAGAAGTCCCGCAACATCGTGAAGAGGATAAAGAGCCAGACTATATTTTTCTTTGTCATGAAATGGAAGTTAATCAATTGTTCGCGTCGGCTAAATGTAAGTCTTCTACTGTAGCTGATTCAAGTATCAAGATTTTGAGTTCAGATAAAGATTTTTCAGAATTGTTGGCCATGAAGAATGATGAAGTTGTTTCAGATTGGATTGATCCTATGAAGACTAAAAGTCCATGCTATTATAGTTTTGATTTTAATTCTAAATTTTCTCCTGAAGATGATCACATTGGATATCACTATAACACAATAAATTTTTCAGAATCGTGTGAATATTCTGATTTTGTCGATCCTGGTTTGAATGTTGAAATCTCTGTTAAAAATGATATTGTCCAAAGTGGCAAATGTGAATATGTTTGAGTATCATTTTTAGAATCTTTTAAATATTTTTCTTCTTCACAAAGAATGGTCGAATGTATGAGAAGTTATGTGCAAGAGAGTGTAGAAGAATCAAATATTTATGATGGAGCCTAGTTGTTTGGAAATTATTTTTGTGTCACTAATTTCTTAAACTATGGTAGTTGTGTTTTTCATAAATAAAGAGGCTATCAAGGAGTCTTTGTTTTGGTACAGCTTGTAGAAGCATAGTTCACTTTACCGGAAAGGATCATATTTTTCATTTATAGTAAATGGCCATGTGTAAGTCATCCTAATCTCTTTTATTTTGGAGAGGTTCCCTCACCTATTTGTAAATAAGTTTACTTCCATAATTTTGGTGTGCTTAGCCTAGTTGTTTCCATTTTTTGTGTTGCTAGTCTTGTTCCTTTTCTGGTTTTGGGCGTTGCTCCCCTCCACCCTCCCAAAAAGAAGTTCTTTGTTTTCTTCTTAATGCCTAGACTCTATAGCCCAATGGATAAGGCACTTGTCTTTCTCCAGAGGTGCTAGATTCTTTATGCACTTTATAACACATAATCCCCATTCGGAGCCAACTGTAGGAGTACTTTAGGTACACCATTTTGAAACTTTTAAAGTCACCTCCCATGAAATATTTTCTGAAATCATTTCTAATTTTCCCTAACCATGTTTCTATAAAGGTTGAATTGTTTCAAAGTTCAAAACATGCCGATGTGAAGGCAGTGGTTCTAGTTTCAAAAGTGTTTTAGTTCAGGATGCGAGATAATCACTCAGTGTCAAAGGCTTTGACAAGGGAAACCGAGATTGAGAAAAGAGTGAAATGGAAAGAGGAGTCTCTAGTTTGATGAAAATAAGATGAAATAGAAAATTCCTCCCAAGGTAAAATTCTCCAAAGAGAAGCTTGTTTTGAGTTTTCCGCAATGGTGAAGCGAAATGGTAGTTTCTGCCACAGAGTAGTGGATTGTGAGAAATCTGATTTATGGTGAAAAGGTGAGTTTTAGCATTTAAATTACTCCAGTAGTGATTTTCATGGTTCAACCAAGAAAGAGATTAAGTGTAGCATAAAACTTAGTTTCCTCTGTGCCTTTCACAACACATTTCTAAATTTCTGCTAAAGAGAAGCTAACTGGTGAATTTTAGCTAGTGAAGTTCTTCAGTAAAATCCTGACTCAGAGGAAACAAATTGATGAAAATATGACAAGTTTGAGTAGATATAATGAGAAAAATCCTAGTTGGTGGTGAATGGGACGCAAATTACACTAGGGTGGAAAATGAGCAATAAGTTTCTCTTTTTGCACTCGAAAGAGGATTCTCCACCAAGGGGAAGTAAATTTCCAATTTTCTACTGTGGCAGTCCATTTATAAAATCCTTCCTAACTAATGATGAGAAAGTACTCACGGTCAAATAGGGAAGCCATGGTCAACCATGAGGAAAAGGAGATTCTTGATACATATATTTTAATGAAATTCTTGGAGATCTCCAGTAAACGGTTTGAACCCAATAACACTAATGACCAATAACAGATCTTGGACAATGCTTCCCAGTGGACATACACAACGAAAAGGTGAAAGTTATATTGAGTTTGAAGTGGATGGACCATACAAAGCAATGATATAATGAGCCTCTAACAAAGAATGTGTTTTAATTAAGAAGAACTATGTTGTTTTTAATGATGATGACACCTTAGCCTTAGTTGAACCTAAAGGTTTTGAAATAAAATGTCAAATTGAACTAAAAGTCCTCCTGGCAGAAGTGTTTGATAAATCACTTCATGGAACAATCTTAGAGGAGTGTTATTCATTTGTATCTCCTATAGAAGATCGGCGGCTTGACCTTCTTAATAGTCAAGGAGTTGATGTTTTGGATCATGATTTGTTAGATTTTATATCTGAATCAAGGAAAAATTTGGGGAAAATAAAAGGATTCATTGTTTGAAAACACACACACACAAAGTGCCCAAGCTTCATGCAGTTCAAGCATGCAAGAAATGGAAGACATTTACACATAGAGTATGGAGTATATCTAAGTAAGTTCAATACTTGACATAATGACTCAAACCCGATGCGAGACATCAACTTCATTCCCCAATGACTTGATGGAGCTCGGTCTAGGGATCAGGTTATGCAGAGAAGAGGATATTTGAATTCATGCATAGAGACAAAGGATGCATATTGATTGCAAGGGGGCGGGGGGGATACAGGAGAAGCGTTAAAGTGCTTCACAGTCAATTGATAAATTCCCAATAGATACCCATGGAAGATATATTTAGTAAGGATTTGTTTTGATGGAGGGGATCAATCACTCATAATGCTACCCGAGATCCATAAGTGCATTGACCAGAATTGATCACTTTCTATTGTTATGAGTAGTGTCAGGCATAGAAATTGATTTGGATAAAGTCTTCATTGAAGTCTTAAAAAAGAAGTTGCAGAACCATGAATGATAAAGAGGTGTCATGCGGTCTCTCTCAAAGCACAAAAATAAACATCTCTACAAATAGATAGCATGAAAAGAAAAGAGGGAATGCGCCCATAGTGGATACTATGAGGAAAAATCATATTCCATTTGGAAAATGAAACTGAGCTTGTCGATGGGAAGCAATGCGAGAAGAGGTCATGATCATCAGGCCAGACTTATATATGTTGAAGACTCCCAATGGAATACACATGAAAAGATAAAACTCAAAAAATGCATAGCCAAGACACTTGGGTTTAGTGATTAAAGAGTTCACTAAGAATGCATGATATTAAAAAAGGAGTTCCAATCACAGAGATTACTGTGCAATAATGGAAGACTAGGCTTTTCCAAAAGCCGATCGAGAGTGATTTGTTCACCAAAAGAAGTACCCATAGAGCACATGAGTTACAAATGATCTTCCCTCGACCTGAAGTAGGGCATCAGATGTATAATAGAGCATATGATTGCATGACAGAGGAGAGTGTTTGACCTATACATAATCACATAAACAATCTTACTTGAAACTACAACCTATGTATCAAGTATCAAGTATCCAAGGGCTCGAAGGAAGAATTCTCATGTCGAGTACAAGAAAGAAGCAATGTCCACACTTTTTTAAGGATTAACTATTCATGATGCTTGCGTGTGGGGATCAATTCAAATGATCAATCTGACACTGATATGAAGAATAGCATAGGCATTTCTAAAATCCTGCCCAACTAATGATGAGAAAGTACTTGTGTTAGAACAGGTAAGCCATGGTCGACCATGATAAAAAGGAGATGCTTGATACATATATTTTAATGAAATGCTTGGAGATCTCCGGTAAATAGTTTGAACCCGTCAACACTAATGACCAATACCAGATCTTCGACAATGCTCCCTGGTGGACGTACACAATGGAAAGGTGAAAGTTCTATTGAGTTTGAAGTGGATGGATGATACAAAGCAATGATATTACCAGCCTCTAAGGAAGAAGGTGTTTTAATTAAGAAGTGATATGATTTTTTTAATGATGATGGCACCTTAGTTGAACCTAAAGGTTTTGAAATAAATTGTCAAAGTGAACTAAAGTTTATAAGTCCTCCGGGAAGAAGTGTTTGATAAATCTCTTCATGGAACAATCTTAGAGGAGTGTTATTAAGCTGTAGCTCCTATAGCAGACCTGCGGCTCAACCTTCTTGATAGTTAAGGAGTTGATGTTTCAGATGGTGATTTGTTTGATTTTATATCAGAATCAAGGCCAAATTTGGGGAAAATAAAAGGACTCATCATTCAAAAACACAGACATGCAAAGTGCCCGAGCTTCATGCAGTTTGAGCATGCAAGATATTGAAGGCATTCACACATAGAGTATGGAGTATATCTAAGTAGTTGCAATTTTATGTGGTAAATTTGGCCTTGTTAACTCACCATACACTTCAACATGGTCCTTCTTCACCAGATACAAACAAGACTGAATATGAGATTATTCATCCTGTCTGCCTGCATGATTCAACCTGTTGCCTTCTATCCAGACGGGTTTTTTGAAATATCTCTCAGAAGGAGAGTCTCACAACCATAGACCAATTTAGGAATGAAGGATTTTTCTCCATGAATGCAATGCAATGCACAGTTATTCTCAGAATTGAAAGATGTGAGATTAATCTAATACATGATTTCAATGCAATTATTCTAGAAATTGAAAGTAATCTATTGCAAAATGATATTATCCTATATGAGATTATCAAGAAATGTGGCAATGATTCAGTATTCTAAGAATGCATAAAAATGAGTGGGGGCTTTTGAATGAGGAATGAGAGTTCTTTTATAGACTCAGAGGTGATCAGAATAGAAACTTTCCTCTTTGAAATAAAATAGATAGAAAAGCAAGTTCAGAATAGAAAGCTTTATTTAAAAGAATACAATAAATTGTTTTCTCTCTGCTTTAACTATTTTCTAACTTTGATTTAATTATGTTTTATTTGATTTAATTTTTTTCTTTCTCTTTAAAGAAAAATTAATTCAAAGATTCTATTTCTGAACAGAGATAAGATTTTTGAGAGAATATTCAATTAATTAAATAAATGTGACCTCATAAATAGGTTTTTCTCAATTATCTGAATAATTAAATTTGATTATTGAAATTAGGATATTTATTTAGTAATTAAATATTATTTAATTCCTTTTTCATGTGTCTTAGCTAAAGAGGGTGAATTTAATTTAATTAAAGTGTTAGGACTTTATAATTAAATTAATTCAATCATAGGGTTTATTTAGCCAATAGATATTTAGGAATTACATATGATGTATGATTAATGCAGATTTAGGATTTTCTACATTTGACACTTAGGTCAAGTAGAGTGAGCTAAAACTCAGAATTGCCTAGTACAATAGGACTTTGATGATCTAGAAGAGTGAAAAATGCAACAAAATTGGTTAGGGTTGCAAGATGCCAATTTTGGGGTGTTACATTTTTCCCCTCTTTGAATTGATGTGTGAGTAGCGCATAGATTCAAAGAATAGTCTGATGCCTGAAACACAAAATAATATATTTGAAAATTGATGATGCAAAGATTTTAGAGCCATCTCTAGAATATAGCTTGACTCTTTGAAGTCTAGATTAGGTTTCCAAGACACCGGTTAAATAGAGTTTTCAAGGGTCATTTTCGGAATGAAGCTTGATCCTCAGGGATCCAAGTCAGAATGCCCTGATACCTAACAAATTAAGATTTTGAGAATCATCTCCAGAATGAAGCTTGATCCTCAAGGATCTGGGTTAGAATGCCCTGATACCTAATAGAATTGATATCTTTCACAAAGTTGTCCCCATAATGAGGCTTAACCTTCAGGAGTCAGGCTTGGATTGCCTCAATACCTATCCAACAAGATAATTAATAGAGTTTTAGGACTATCTCCAGAACAAAGCATAGTCCCCCAATATCTAGGTTAGATTGCCAAGACATTGGTTAGATTGACATCTTTCACAAGGCTATCCCCATAAAGAGGCTTAACCTTCAGGAGTCAGGGTTAGATTGCCCCAATACCTATCTCAAAATATAGTAAATAGAGATTTAGAATTATCTCCAAAACAGAGCTTGATTATCAGGAGTCAGGGTTAGATTGCCCCGATAGCTATCCCAAAAGATAGTTTTTTGAGAACCATCTCCGGAACGGAGCTTGATCCTCAAGAATCTGAGTTAGATTGCTTAGATACTTAAAAGATGACAAGATGTAAGGAACAAAGATGCCCTTATTGATTTTAGAGTATCTAGTTTTGACTATGGGTATGAAAAACTGAACATGCCCCAGGTGATGAGATGCCCCTAGCAATGAGGACTTTTTGAAAATCAGATCAGATTGATTGGAATAGATTTAATGATGTAATCATCCTGCCCCCTCGGGAGAGAAATGGAAAGATGACATGTCATAATGATGATGGAGAGAAAAAAATTGTAGATAGATGTTGAATTGGAGATCAAGAAGAACTTAGAATAGATTATGGAAGAATTCAAAAGATTTAGAATCAATTTTGAGCGATTTCAAGGTTTGGTTGACCAAGTTTGACTAGGGTTGACCAGAGTTGACTTTTGAGAGAAAAAGGTCAAATATTTGAGAAAATGATGATAAGATAAGATTCTGACAAGAAAGTGACGTCAGAAAGGTGACTGCACAAGCATCCGATTGTGTCAGTCCTAAAAATTTTAAAAGGTGATTTTGAGCTATATAGAAGTGTGAGATTTTGATTTCTATCATGAAAATGGTTTTAGAGCGGTCAAATTAGGTAGTGGTGAAGTTTTTGCGCAAAACAGAGCACTTTGAAAAATTAGGTCAAACCTATATAAGGACAAAAAGGGTCATTTTCAAATCATTTCAACCTTTTGACTTTTTGAGAATTGAGCTCTAAGAAAAAAAAAATGGTGGTCCCCTAAAACACTCACCAATTCAAGCGATCGAGGAGACACAGCCAGCCCGCAGCATACAGACCTCCAGTAAGTAGTCGATAAACCTCTCTGCATTTCAAATTTTTTCAAATTATGTCAATTTTTCTTCATTTTCTGCATTTTTAAGAAATTAGTTGTGGGTCTTCGCATGAAGAAGTAGTTTCTCCATGCAGCCAGTAGGAAAATCTTGCATGATGAAACTGCATTTCATGCCATTCGGTGAGGAATCTCATGCGGGAGAGTACCCATGTTCGCTCAAGAAACCCTTCTAGAGGGTGTTTTCTCGGACGACTGGTCATTAACGTTCGCGCAAAAGGTCAATGTCGTGCAACCCAAAAAACTTCTTCATGCAAAAGAGAACTTCTTCATGTGAAAATCTACTTCTTCGCATGGGAAAAAGTGGTCAAAAAGAACATGAAATTAGTCTATGTCACGTCTAATAGATTTTGCATCAATGTTGTTACTGTTTGTAGGATGTCTTGAATGCTTTATTATCTTGTTATGCTTTGATTATCGTAGATTACTGATTGTGTAATGTTGTTTATATGTCTTGTAGGTTGACTTTTTGAACATTGCATTCAGATCACACCACCCGGCCATCAGCAGATTGGTATCACAGTTGGACGATGTAGAGACAGTGCATCTAGGTATTCTAGGGTTGAGTTCACTATGTGATGTACCCAAGATTCGGGTAAATCACAGATTGCTAGGAGCTTTGGTGGAGCATTTCCATTCAAAAATAAATACTTTCTATCTACCACAAGGGGAGATGACTATTACTCCCAAGGACATATACCAAATTCTGTGGATACCTTTCCACGGTGCTCGGGTAGAGTACGAGACACAACCCAAATTAGGGACAGTAGCCTTGAGAGAGATCTTATAGGATGACCTCATCATGGGGAGAGCCATCCCATGAGAGGATCTGATTAGTGAGTATGGGATGACATACAGGTTGCCTGTGGTTCTAGCATGCTTCCTTGGGTGCTATCTAATGCCTGATCGTGGACAACACGATCTAGAGTGTGGCTAGGGGAGGATGCTACAATAGATGTTGGCATGACCCCAACATTACGGATGGGGTTAGTGCATGTTGGCCTACATGTATCACGAGATGCATGAGATCATCTACCGGGAGGTGAAGAGCATGGAAGCAGGAGTATTTGTATTACAGGTATGGGCCTGGGAGCATCTTCCCATGACCAAGCCTATATGCGAGGATATGAGGCAGCCATTAGAGCCTTACATTTGCCGATACAGGGGCATGATTACCTAGCCAATGCTGGGTAAAGTAGATCAGTGGTGAGCTAAGCTTGATGATTTAGCTATAGTAGTTTGGAGGCCATGGAGACTCACAAAGGCCAGGGATGATGCTGTAGAGTAGCTGAGTCATATGTTTTGTTTGCAAGTGATGTTAGGTCGTATTATCACTGTTATTGAGAGATTCCCGCAGAAGCAGGTATGGCGGTAGTTCGGTCGCTCGCAGGGTATATCTCAGGAGTATATGTCGTACGCCCGATTTATAGATGATATTAGGAGGAGTTGACTTAAAAAGCTAGACTAGGGTTGCACCATGATAGATATTCACATATTGGCCCCAGTTCAGTGGGATTACCTGAGAGATGTGGTAGATGGCAGCATGACCACCGAGTACAGGGAGCACTTTGTGACCCATCTATTCCTAAGGTTTACGGATCTAGTCGGCATAGCAGGCCAAGCACAAGTTATATTACCACAGGTCATTCAGCCATAGGTGGTAGAGCAGATGCAGATGACGCCACCACAGCCAGGTGTTCAGCTAGGAGTACAGCAGGGTCCCCAACCCTAGATAGTACAGGTAGACATCGAGGCATGACAAATGGGGATGGGTGTAGGGGCTAGTGGTAGTGGGAGCATGAGATAGTCTTGGAAATGAACAAAATAGCAGATAGTTGAGGAGCAGTAGGTACCCCCACAGGAGGATCCTATGCAGGAGGATCAACCTATGTAGGATATAGCATAGGATCCATAGCGGCGGTCTTGGGAGAGAGTTAGACAGCTCTCAAGACAGGTGGGAGACTTGACCATATAGGTGGTCGTGTGAGATGCATAATTATTAGACAGAGAGTGAGAGATACAAGATCTTTGAGAGTAGCTTTAGGCAGCACAGGAGGAGGTGCGACATCAGACTGCTCGCGTGGCATATTACTATGTGTTGTATATAGGGGTGGTGCCTGATGAGGCATCCCAAGTGGTGAGATTCTTGTCCTATGCTAGAGGATCAGAGGGTGCATAGGTTCCACTGCCACCAGATCGGGTCCCACCTCCACCTCCTCCAAGTGATGAGGGAGAGGGCCAAAGTTAGGTGTTGATAGATAGATAGATAGATAGATAGATAGATGAGATCATAGGATATATCTGATGTGTTGGCATCCATGTATTTATATCACCCTTTTGAGATAGATTGTGCTTGAGTAGCACCATTTGTCTTTGTATCGACACATTGGATATATATATGAGCTCGTCTTTTGGTATCATCACATATTGTATATTGTCTTTTATGAGATGTTTCCTATATGCTTAGATGTTTTATATGATTAGAATGTATGCAAATGTATGAACATGTTTTAAATATATGCAGAAGTATGAAATGCACATGTATGATTTAGATGCAAAGATGTATGTAAATGCAATGTGTAAATGAAAATGAAAATGCAAATGTAATGTATAGATGATAATGAGTTATGAATATGCAATGCGTATGGTACTAACATCTCATGCAGGATGACAAATGCTAACCAAAAGAATATGTGAAGAATCAAGAGCGAGGATCGAACACTTGTGCAGTCTTGATGAAACCAGAACAATGAAGAAGAACTCTACAATGTATGAACCCAGAAGAATGTAATGAAGAGAACACCAAATCACTACCACAATGCAAGTCTAGAATGAAAATGCAATCCTATGCTAGATGCAATATGAAAGTGCAATTCTAGGACATGGTTGTGAGACCCATCATATAATAATCATCATTGAGCATTTTTTTTTGGAACATCAAAGTCGATACAACCCTTACTAGTGCCACAATGCAACCATAAGGATATGAATATGACTCTTTGTCAAATGAAATATAGGAAACAAACGTAAGCACCAAGGCATAAAATCCAAGATGACCTGAACATTGTTTCCAGTTAATGTTGCAACAGTACACCAGTATCGAGGCAATTCAAAGCCAAGATAACCATGATTGTGAACATGCGTAAACAAACAGATCAATAACAAACAAAACAATAACAAATAGAGCAATAAAAGGCAAGGAGATAGTACCGACCTCACCATGACGTGCAAATAAACAAGATCGAGGGATGTGAGGCTATTCAACCTTATTGTGGGAGCTCTTATCACATACACCCCATTTATTTGACATTGCCATATCATCGGGACTTCACCAACAAGAAGTAGACAATGAAAATATCAATGAAATTCATGAGAATAGATAGCATACAAAGAAAGATTCAATCACAGCTTAGCCATTTTTAAAGTTTTTGAATATGTTCATTTTTAGAGGTGTTGAAAAACACTGTTGTGCTTGTGAGTGCATTGTGTTTGATTGTTATTGATAGATGTTTATGTTAAAGATATCTGATGTGTCCAAAGATAGTGTTGAAAAACACTATTTATGGTGGTGTTGAAAACACCAGTTTGTGTCAATAGCGACTTGTCCTCGAGAAATGACAAGATTACTAACTCAAGTGTAAACCAAAGATGTGATCAAATGGGGGACCCATGCCCCCAAGTAATGATGACTGACTTGATGTATGTTGTGAGGAAAAATTAGATTTGGTTTCCTCGAAGTGTATGGTGCTGAATCGGTGTCAAGTCAGGAGGGTTCGCAAAGGAACTAGAGTGTCACAAAAGTGACCAAAAGATATGTACAAAATAAAGCATAGAATCATCAAGACTGAGTATCAATAGATAGAGCATTGGAGTATAAATCCAACTGGAATGGATGTGAGCAATCTCAATAGAGCAGCAATAGTAGGCAGATGTAGTGAGAACCACTGGTGACTGACGCGAGAGAAATGCTCAAGTGAAGATCACGGTATAAGCTATACATCAGTAGGTAGACGTAGTGAGAACCACTGGTGACTGATGTTAGGGAGATTCTTAAGAAGAGAGAACTCAGTATAAGCTAAGTGGCAGTAGGCAGACATAGTGAGAACCACTGGCGACTGATGTGAAGAAGATCCTTAAAAGATAAAAGGATAGTGCCCCCTAGATTAGGAGGGTTGCCCTGAGAGTATGACCAGTTTCAATCCATGTAAGTTGGTGTCTTGACGGGAACTAAAAGAAAATGTAAGCAGGAAAGAAGGAAAGAAAATACGTAAAGCTAAGTGGTGTTGCGATAGATATAACATTATGGAACAAGAGGCACCTGTTTACCAGGTTGTCACCTTTTTGGTAGAAATTATTATTATTATTATTATTATTATTATTATTATTGTTTTGCTACCATGACGCCTATTTGCCAGGTTTTCATTAATGGCACCTTTTATCTTTTTCTCTTTTTTGTATTTTTCAATTTTTTAATTTTTTTGTATTTTTGGAATATATGAATTTTTTAGAGATACATCAAAGCGCATATTTCTAGGTTTTCACTAAGATGATCATTTTTTTCAGGACTTTTTCAGATTTTTAGAATTTTTTAGGACTTTAGTAGATACATGAGCACACTGAAGATGTCTCAGCTCTAGAACCGCTTTATATGAAGAGCGTTGATGGTCTCTTTGAGTTGTTCTCCTTCAGTAGTAGAAATTTGATAGGTACTAGACCCAAACACTGCAGTAACAATATATTGACCAAGCCAATTTGGTTCAAATTTCCCTTTCTGGATCCGATGTTGCTGATTCTTAGGGTTCTCCCTCAGAATGAGGTCACCTGCTTGGAAATCCCTTGGTCTAACCTTTTTTTTATAGCTCTTGGACATCCTTTTCTGGTATGCTTGAAGGTGATCAAACACCACTTGTCAATGTTCATCAAGTAGTTCTAGCTCTTGTAGCTGAGATATTATGTTATCTTCATCAGTAATGAGGCCTTTCAGAGAGACTCACAAAGAAGGAATCTCAACCTCAACTGGTAACACAACATCTGCTCCATAAACCAAAGCACAGGGAGTAGCCCTTGTTCGTGTTCTTATGCTTGTCCTATATGCCCAAAGAGTTGGATTGATCCAGAGTTACCAATCTCATCCAGGTTTATGTACTGTGCGATGCAGGATTTTAAGGATTGTCTTGTTGGATGCTTTCGCCTGTCCATTACCCTGAGGATAATAGATGGAAGACCAATGTTGAGTAATTTTAAACTTAGAGCATAGCTCTGTCAAATCCTTGTTTTTGAATTGTCCCCCATTATCAATGATTATTGTTGAGGGTACACCATGCCTGCAGATGATGCAGTTGAGAATGAACATAGCTACTGATTTTCCATTGGCAACGGTGAGAGGGACTGCCTCCACCCACTTAGTAAAATAGTTTGTAGCTATGATTATGAACTTATGTCCATTTGAGGATGAGGGGTAAATCTGACCCACCAAGTTAAAGGCCAATTATTGAAATGACCAGAAAGTAATGAAGGGAATAAGCTCTTTGGCTGGAGCATGAATCAGATTACCATGTAGTTGACATTGTTTGCAAGACTTAGCAAATTGTGTAGCTTATTTTTCCATATCTGGCCAATAGTAACCAGCTCTAATAAGTTTACAGGCCAATGTCAGGCCCTCAGAGTAGGACCCACAGATACCTTCATGTACCTCTACTAACACTTGTTTGGACTCATTAGGTTCTAAACACCGAAGGAGGGTACTATCTAGACCACGTTTATACAAGTCATTAGCAATGATGACAAACCATGAAGCACTGGAAACTAAGTGACATTTTTTCATTCTAGGTGTAAGTGTCTAGAACAATTTGGTCACAAAGGTAGGAAAAGATATGATGGTAGCGAGATGAGTCATGTCCAATAACAGAACAGATCATCTAGGAATCAGGGGAATCATAGGCTGGGTGGCGTAATGTCTCCACTAGGAATTCATGTCGAAAATAATTTTCTGGCATCTGTAGCATAGAGGCAAGAGTAGCCATGGCATCTGCTTCTTTATTATCTACCCTCAGAACCTGTTGAAATGTGATGTGAGTAAAATTTTTCTTGAGATCATCAACCAACCATTTATAAGGCACCAACTTGTCGTCCCTTGTCTGATAGATATCATTTACTTGATTGATGACTAACTATGAATCTCCAAGGACATTGAGTTCATCTACTCGCCAGTCAAGGGCAATCTTCATACCATTGATTAAGGCTTCATACTCAGTAATGTCGTTTGTACAAGGAAACAACATCTTATATGCTTTTGGTAAAGAGTACCTTTGAGGTGTAATGAACAATATCCTAGCACCTCACCCCTGTTGGGTGAATGAACCATCAAAAAACATAGTCCATGATTGATGTGTAAGAATTAATATGGACTCATCTGGAAATTCAATGTGTAATGATTGATGATCTACTAGAGGTGCTTCTACCAATTGATCTGCAATCACTTGCCCTTTAATGGCTTTTCTTTCCACATATTCAATATCAAATTCACTGAGAAGCATGACCCATTTAGCTAGTCTACCTATGAGGGTAGCTTTATTGAGAAAATATTTTAGAGGGTCAATTTTAGCAATTAGACATGTAGTATGAGCCAGCATATAGTGCCACAATTTTTATGAAGCAAACACCACTGCTAGGCAAGCCTTCTCTATAGCAGAATATTTCATTTCATATGAGACCAGAGTCTGACTAATGTAATAGATAGCCCTTTCTTTCTTGTGCTAATCTTCTTGAGCCAATAGGATACCCAATGATGCATCCATAGTAGAGATATACAGTATAAGTGGCTTCCCATGAATAGGAGGCATCAAGATTGGCAGGTTCACAAGATACTGTTTGATTTGTGTGAACCCTTCATCACATTCCTTGTTCCATTGGTGAGTCACACCTTTGTTTAGAGTCTTGGTGAATGGTTATGACTTGTCTTCCAGTTGTGAGATACAACGCCAGATAGATTGCAGTCAGCCTTGAAGTCCTCTCATTTGTTTGATATTCTTTAGTGGTGGAATTTCCATGATAGCTTGTACTTTTGTAGGAGCCACTTCAATGCCTTTGGCAGAGATGATATAGCCAAGAAATTTTCTAGATGTTACGCCAAATGCATGTTTCTTAGGATTAAGCCTCAGACTGAATTGTTCCATATGATCTAGTATAGGACCTAGATCTGCAAGATGTTTCTTTCAATGCATACTCTTAGCCAAAGTGTCATCCACATAATCTTCCATTGTTTTATGCTTCATGTCATGGAATATAGTAGTAACAGCTCTCTGATATGTAGCACTAGCATTTTTGAGTCCAAAGGGCATGACATTCCAACAAAAGGTTCCCTAGGCACATGTTAAAGCCATTTTCTCTTGGTCCTCTGGCGCAATTTTTATCTGGTTGTAGCCAGAGAAACCATCCATTAGTGAGTAGATTTCATACCCATTTGTCATATCTATGATCATATCAATATTAGTCAATGGAAAATCATCCTTAGGACATGCCAAATTCAAGTCTCTGAAGTCTATGTAGACTCGTATAGATTTATCATGTTTTGATACTAGAACAATATTAGAGATCCATTCTGCATAATCAATGACTCTGATAAACACTGCCTTAAGAAGTTTCTCTAATTCAGCTTTGACAAGTAGAGCTACATGTGGATGCATTTTGTGAAGCTTCTGCTTAACGGGCTTAACACCTGGTGCAATGGACAAATGATGCATGATTAGATTAGGGTCTAATCCCAGCATGTCTGAATATTTCCATGCAAAGTTAATCTTTTTGTTTCTAAAGAATGTAGTGAATTCTTCTCTTTCTTCCTCGGATAGTGATTGTGACAAGTGAATGATCTGAGATTCTACCTCTATACCCAAGTTTATTGGTTGAGTTGGTTCAATAAGCATAGATGATCTCTTTGGAAATGACTTGGAAGCGCATCAATTATCTCATCCTCAGGTGCCTTAGAGAGGTTTTCACCCTTGGATACATCTTTTATTTTGACTATTTTAGGCTCTGATACTGCTACAATGTGGTTTTCACCATCAGAGCACCTATTTTTTCTTCTTTTGATTTTGTGACTAAGATACTTGATGTACGCCTTGGTCATATTGACACTTTCTTCGCTAGTGGAGGACGTTACAGGTTTGACAGTGTGTAGGTAATAGGAAAGAGCATAATCATTCTGGAACATAAGGACTTCGTTAGATGGGGAGGTAGAGTTCCAGTCTATAAGGTTAGGATGGTGAAGTGAAAGAGGAGTGACAGGTTCAAGTGCATTAACAGTATAATCATCAAAGACATGGACAAGAAAGTTGAGACCTAAAGTGATCTCATCCAGAGGTATAGTTGAATTCCTTTGATTCCTAGTAACTGTAGTAGATGACATGTTAACATCTAAGGAGTCAGACTCATTTAACCTAACACTAGACCCTTCACCTACATCAAGTAGGTTTTCATATGTGTTAACTTTATATGTATCTCTGTTAGAGGTGGCATATGACAAGCTGTCAAACTCATATTTATGAGAGTCTATCTCATCATTAGGTGTCATATCAAGAACATGAGTGAATTCAACCCTTTGTCTCCAGTTGGGATGAGTTCTACCTAGAACCTCTGCTATGGTCAGATGAGCACCTTTTGACCTAGGTACCTCATTAGTTTTTGTAGCATCAGCTACTTCTTGTGCAATGAGAAGTGACTGGAATTCTCGATCAAACTATTCTTGAAAGTGTGGTGGTATATATAAATCACCTTGATGACCTAGATTTAGAGTATATATTTATTTCCATCCCTCATGAGTTAATGGAGTAAAGGAAGTGGTGTCATCAGAATCACTGTCAGTGTCTACTATACTGACATGCGGGATAAATTCATCTGGCTCAGCAAAGAATGCCGCCAAGTCTGGAGGAATAGGATAAGGAAAATTATCCTCATCAGAACTATCTTCATATTCTTCAGGTTTAGATGTTTCTTCAGGTGTTGGTTGTTTATCTTCTTGAGGTACAAACTTGTTTATTCCCAATTGAAATGTGAGTTTCTGGAAGCCTATACCTATAGAGTCACAAGTTCTACAACCAATAGCTTCAAGTGGTGCAATCAAGCCCTTATGATTCGCACCTATGGGACCATTTCCTTTGTAGCCAAAATGTTGCATAATAGATAGACCTTTGCCATATTGATCAAGTTTAATGTCATAAGGAGGAGTTTGTTTAGAATTGTATTCTCCTTTATAGATCCAAGCTTTGAAAGCTCTGTTTTCAGCTTCTTCTTCTAATGGTACTGTGGCTTGTACAAAGGTACCACCATACTTTGTTGGAGGAGGAAACGTAGAAGGTTTAGTGCTCTTAGAAGGTCTCCCAAAAGAACAGGGAGACAAAGGAAAAGATGTAATAGATAGCACAGGTTCAATCTGATATCCTCCCATGTAAGTTTCTTTGAGTGTCAAACTCTTTCCCATTTCTTTTAATTTATTCTCAAGGAGTTCAATAGATTCTTTGTTGGTAGGCACAAAGATGTCAACAGATTTTGTGAGGGCATTGCAATCATAGCATGTATTAGCAGGTATAGTCACTTTAGATCCTTGGAATGGGAACTTAATGCACTAATGGTATGTGGAAGGGATAGCCTACATTTCATGGATCCATGTCCTTCCTAACAGAATATTGTATGCCAAAGGAATGTCAAGCACTTGAAAAATAACATCTCGTTCAACAGGACCGACTCTTATTGGAAAAACAACTAACCCCTTGGATTTACATTCTTCCTCATCATAGGCTTTAATAGTAATATTTTTGGGAGCATCAATGCAATCTTTTCCATAGCCTAACTCAGTAAGGAAACTAGCAGAGCAAATATTGAGGCCAGCACCGTTATCTATGAGAACACGGAAAACACGCTTTGGACCTATCATGACTTTAATGTGCAGAGATTTATTATGTGGGTGACTCAAAGAATGGTCATCTTCCTCAGAGAAAGACAAGTAATGTGAGGAGTTCAAGTGACCTACCATGGATTGAAACTGGTCAAGATCAAGATCTTTTGGGACATTTGCCTCAGTGAGGGATTTGTCCAAGATTTCCTTGTGAGCAGGGGAGATTCTCAGGAGCTCAAAAATAGTTATCTGAGCATTAGTACGCTACAATTGATCAAGAATGCTGTAATTGGTAGCATTAGATGAGGAATCCACTTTGGGATTTTTATTAGCAGAGTCAACCTTAGCTTTGTCAGAAGGTTGAGTTGATATAGATATAGAAGGCTCAGGGCCTTTGAGGATGATCTTAGTGCAAGATCGAGTGACAAAATTAGCACTCACTTGAGACTGTCCTTGTTCAGATGACTGAGGTGTAGACCTTTGCAAAATGAAGGGTGTTTTGGACTTGAAATTATCTTCCCTCCCCTTGACAATGATGACATTACAATATTTAGCATCAACAGGTTCAACCATATTAATGACATTGTCATTATTGATGTATGAATAGTTGACCCTAGCATCAGTATTTTTTCCTTTAGATGATTCACCTTTCCCATGAGGAGGAAATGGGTCTTTGAAAGATTGGTGATCAAAATTTTTGTTGTGACTTCCCACAGTAATAACCTCACTATCGATGAGATCTTGGATTTTATGCCACAATTTAAGACAAGTAGTTGTTTTATGACTTTTGTTTTGGTGAAAATCACAATAAGCAGATTCATTCCACCAAGAGGGTCTTGGTTGCAGATCATAAGGTCATGAATTATCCAATGGAGTGAGTAAATGGTTGTCTACAATAGTCTTGTAAACTGCCTCAAGAGGTTCTCCTAAAGGAGTGAACTCACGCTTGGGCCTAGGAGCCCAAGGTATAGGTCCAAAAAATTGTGAAGTACTTGGTTTGGAATCTTCCAGTTCAGTGGCTTTGGCCACTTGCATCATGGTAGTGAGATTAAAGGCAGCCTTGGAAGGCTTAGGAGTCACATTGTCTACAACACCATCATTCACAACATTTTGGTTCTTGTTGGGAAATTTTGGTTTATCTTTGCTTGAGGAAGAAGACCCTTGTTTGTTTTCCTTGTGCAAGGTCAATTCTCCTTTCTTGATCATAAATGTCTTGATTCTTACAACTTGCTTAATCATGTCATCAAAGGTTAGAGGACCTTGTAGCTATACTTGATACCCAAAGTTGGGGAGAAGATTATCGAGAAAGATGTCCAACTTTTTAGATTCGGGTATCTTGCGAGAATATCGTGTATAAATTTGTCTCCATCTTTGGAGAAATCCCAAGAAGGATTCCCATGATTTTTTTTCAAGTTGCAAAGATCTCAAATATGAACCGGATGTTGGATGTTGTGAGAATAGTGTTGTAGAAATAAATTGGCAATTTCATCAAAAGTTTTGATGCCATTTGGTAGTCTAGAGAACCATTCCATAGCTGATGTTAGGGATTTTTCTTGCATGAACTGTACTGCTTGAAATGTCTATGTGAACCTTGTGCCTTTAATTCCTGATTCAGAGACAAGAAAAGCCTAATTGCTAAGGACTAGAATAAGGTCCTTCTTCATTTTTGGTAACGCGATCAAGCGACCTGACTTAACTTGTTATATAGCACATGCCTTTAGTGACTAAAAAAGGTAATGAAGAAATAGAAAGACATGGCTAAGGGTTTTAAAATGCATCGTTTAAAACCTGGCCTTAGGGTTTTTTCAGGGTTTATCAGGAATTTGACAATTTGGCAAGGTATAGGCATGAAAACCTAAAAATTCTCAGAGAGGATGGCAAGGAACCGGGCAAAACAGCAAAAAAATGAAATACAACCAACAGTGGCTCTATCTGAGGATAGTTAAATGCAAATTTATACTAAGAGCCACAGAATCTCTGGTTGCAGACCAACTTAACTTGAACAAAACCCTACTGCAGAAAGGGAAAGAAAAGCAGCTAACTACAAACAAGACAGGGAAAAGAACTATAATACATACTTTTTTGCACACTGGACCTCTAGTCAAAGAATGGCTTTAAGAACTGTCCATGCACAGGTAACTCAAACAGGTCACCTTCCATGTTTTTCAATAGATATGAATCTTTGCCAAATTTTTCAGCAATGATGAATTGCCCTAGCCACAAAGATTCAAATTTCTTGTGCTTTCCTTTATCTTGCGCCCTTGCATTCCACTGGAGAACTAAATCACCAACCTGGAACTTTCTCTCAGTAGACCTTTTGTCATAAAGATATTTCATCCTCTGCTGCAGCTTCATGTTTTTTCTCTGACTGTTTCTTCTTACTTCATCTAGTTCATTCAGCTGCATGATCCTGTTCTGCATATCATCAGAAACATCTAAATGCTCATCTTGCATGTACTGGAAAATAGGCAACAAGTTATTTATAGGTAATATTGTTGGCAATCCATATACTAATTCAAATGGTGATTGACCAGTTGCCTTCTTCAAAGTGATTCTATCAGCCCAAAGAGCTAATCTCAGCTTAGTGTGCCACTGCCTCTTATTCGGTTCTAAAGTTCTTTTCAATATTTTCAAAAGGCTCTTATTACTAGATTCAACTTGACCATTGGCCTGTGGATGATATGGGGATGAGTATGACATAGTGATCCCATACTGCTCACAGAAGCTTGTCATTTGTTCTGATCTAAAGCTCATAGCATTGTCCATTATCAATTTCTTTGGCACACCAAATCTTGTCAAAATATTTTCCAGTAGGAATTCAGTAACCACCTTACTAGTTTCTTTCCTTGTGG
>MU227084.1:2363235-2388846 GCA_018584345.1 Thuja plicata
CTCCCACTCTTGAAGTTGATGGAATCCCTTCATTTAATACCCTCTCAGGGTTAACCCTTGTCTTAGACCTAGTATTAATTCTATAAGACATTTTACAACTTTTAGCACTAGTCTCAGAGATATTTCTTTTTCAGAGTCGCCACCCAATAACTGGGATGAATGAATAACTACTAAGGGTTACTGTAACAACTGCAACTGGAGTTTATAAAAATTTGTCTGTAACCAGATTCTGGGATACTGTCACAAATAATATGCAATAGACTCCCCAGCAGAGTCGCCACTTTGTTAGGGATTTTTCTTGCATGAACTGTACTACTTGAAATGTCTATGTGAACCTTGTGCCTTTAACTCCTGATTCAGAGACAAGAAAAGCCTAATTGCTAAGGACTAGAATAAGGTCCTTCTTCATTTTTGGTAACGCGATCAAGCGACCTAACTTAACTTGTTATATAGCACATGCCTTTAGTGACTGAAAAAGGTAATGAAGAAATAGAAAGACATGGCTAAGGGTTTTAAAATGCATCGTTTAAAACCTGGCCTTAGGGTTTTGTCAGGGTTTATCAGGATTTTGACAATTTGGCAAGGTATAGGCATGAAAACCTGAAAATTCTCAGAGAGGATGGCAAGGAACCGGGCAAAACAGAAAAAACACGAAATACAACCAACAGCTGACCCTCCCAAACTATGTGGGAAAAGATGCATGAGATAGGTTGTGTCATGTATGAATTCCATGGAGAGAGAACCAAATTCTCTCAAATGGTCTTGAGGGTTAGATGCACCCAAGTATTTATCGTATTTAGGAAGTTCAACTCCTTTGGGAAAAGGAGGCATGTAAAGATCTTTGTCAAATGGGAAAGGAAAGATGAGATTGGGACTTACCCCAAGTTTTAAAGAGGTCATTTCTGCTAACCTCGTCACCTAATTGATTATGATCTACCATCTTGCTAAAATGCAAGGATTCAAGGTGTAAAGATTCGGTATGAAAAGATTGAGTGTTCTCTGAATTTGGGTCTTCTCAGAACAAAGGATTTCGAACCTGACTAAAATCCACAGGGAATGACCATTTATTGTAAGGTCAATGTATCGAAGAAGGAGATCGATATTATTTCTCACTATATGTAGCTGGTAATGGTGTGGAAAGAAAAGATTCATCTTGATTGATTAAAGGAAATGTTTTACCACTTCGAGTTGTGACAGTCATAGACAAAGTTTTGAACAAGAGATGTGAACTAGGACCAAACTTGAAACTATCTCAAGGTAATTGCACAGAATGTGCCAAAAGGTGAAGTATCCTTGGTGAAAATTGTTGGAGATGAGGCTAGAACAGCCAAGAGGTGACTATTGCGACACAAGGCATGATGACATAGATGAAAAGAGATCAAAAAGACATGAGACAAGACCAGTTTAAGTAAGAATCACATAATTCTCAACCCAAGAAACCAAGTTTCAGACTGTGTGAAGATGGAGGGAAGAAAAATAGACCCATATCAGAGACCAGATTTGATAGAAGTACACTTGACTAACAGAATTTAGCTTTTTTTTTGGAAAATATGCTGCAGACTTGCACAAAGAAATGTACTTTTGCGCGAAGATTCTCACCGACTCACGTGAAACTTTGTAGTATTCACGCGAAGAATAACACCAGATAGGCAGAAGATAATGTTACAGAATATAAGCACTGTTATTAAATGTTGCACGATATCTCTTAGCGTATCACATGAAGATTCTCATCAAATGATGCGAAGATTGGGAAATTTCATGTGAAACTATGCAAATTTTGACAAATGAACGTTTACAGAATCAAATAGTTGGGACCAGTTTGCATTTCCTGAGATTAAATTGTACTATTTCTTGACAGATAGTTTGAGTGATAGATTGTTTTGGACATGTTCAAGATTGCCAGTTTGTGTGTTTTGATGATAGTTTTGGTTGTTCAAATGATACACCCATGCAAAACACATTAAACAGAATATTTGTAGTGCCAGAACAAGAACATCACAATCCTAGGATAGCCAGGACAGTATCTATTGAATCCCCACTTGAATCAAAGTTTAGCTACACTTACTCTTAGCGAACAACTTAGAATCTTGGAGGCATGGGCTCCTCCTTACATATGAACTCACATCTCAGGCACACCAAGCTTCAAACCCCAAAGGAATTTCTTCCCGAACGGTTGTTATCTCTGCTAAAAGCCATAAAAATGTGGGGCGTCTTAGTCTGTCTCTGACCTTTTGCACCAACAGATAGAGAGTTTTTGGAAACTAGAACAACATTTTATAGTAAGGAAATCTATTCAGGTGGTTGTGCTCAATTCATTTTCCCAATAAAGGGGGCTCTCCCAATCCGTTCAAAGCAAGGATTTCACCTTAACGATGTCGGGACTTTAACGCACCACTAGGGTACTGGAGGAGATTTTGGTTGCCGTAACAAATTCACACCTATCTATTGTGACATTAATCACAATAGAATTTTTTTTATACCGGTTTGGAAGGGCTTGGCTTTAGCCTGTTACTGGTTGGGCATCCACTCTCACTGGCTCTGCTAAAGCTCTCGGGAGATAGCCACTCTAGAAGAATCACATGAATTTCTCTTACACCCAAGATCCATAAAGGTGAGGGGAGAGGATACGTTCATGTAGCTCTTAGGATTAAAATCTAAAAAACACTTTAATCACGCAAGACAATGATTCATTTTAAGCACCAACCGAAGTGTGTTTTAACTACTAAAAAAAAACATGATAATTTGTGAAAACATGCAAGGTCTTCAACAAACATCCTGCAATAAACCCATTAGTAGTTTGTAATGCCTTTCTTCATTTCAACGTCCTGCAATAAAGACTTTAGAAGTTTTATGATGCCTTTTTCTTTATCTCAGCGTCCTGCAAACCACTGTTAAGCTGTTTCAAAAGATAAAATCAGATAAACACAGATGTGAGAAAATAGCAGGTGGTTAGAGAACTAAGGCATTAAAATATCAAAATGAAAGCTCTGGTATGTAATTTCACACGATAAAGTATACTAGATCACGTGAAGAAGTGTAGAGAGCCACGCGAAGAACTAGAAAGTTCATGTGAGACGCTCAGAAAGTTTAGGCAAAACTAGAACAGAGTTGTATGGAAGTATGGACAAAATGCAAAAAATAAAAAAAATGTGAAATGAAATGAGGCCAGAACAGAATGTACCTATGCCACAGTGGGCGCCTGAAATGTATGTGGTAAATGTTTCCTTGTTAACTCACCATACACATCAACATGGTCCTTCTTCACCAGATACAAACAAGACTGAATATGAGATTATTCATCCTCTCTTCCTGCATTATTCGACCTGTTGCCTTCTATCCAGACGGGGTTTTCAAAATAGCTCTCAAAAGGAGAGTCTCACAACCATAGAACAATCTAGGAATGAAGGATTTTTCTCCATGAATGCAATGCATTGCACAGTTATTCTAAGAATTGAAAGATGTGAGATTAATCTAAGACATGATTTCAATGCAATTATTCTATAAATTGAAAGTAATATATTGCAAAATGATATTATTCTATATGAGATTATCAAGAAATGTGGCAATGATTCAGTATTCTAACAATGCATAAAAATGAGTGGGGGCCTTTGAATGAGGAATGAGAGTTCCTTTATAGACTTAGAGGTGATCATAATAGAAACTTTCCTCTTTGAAATAAAACAGATACAAAAGCCAGTTGAGAATAGAAAGCTTTATTTAAAAGAATACAATAAATTGTTTTCTCTTTGCTTTAACTATTTTCTTTCTTTGATTTAATTCTGTTTTATTTGATTTTAATTGTTTTCTTTCTCTTTAAAGAAAATTAATTCAAAGATTCTATTTCTGAACAAAGATAAGATTTTTGAGAGAATATTCAATTAAATAAATAAATATGACCTCATAAATAGGTTTTTCTCAATTATCTGAATAATTAAATTTTATTATTGAAATGAGGATATTTATTTAGTAATTAAATATTATTTGATTCCTTTTTCATGTGTCTTAGCTAAAGACGGTGAATTTAATTTAATTAAAGTGCTAGGACTTTATAATTAAATTAATTCAATCATAGGGTTTATTTAGCCAATAGATATTTAGGAATTAAATATGATGTATGATTAATGCAGATTTAGGATTTTCTATATTTGACACTTAGGTCTAGTAGAGTCAGTTAAAACTCAAAATTGCCTAGTACAATAGGACTTTGATGATCTAGAAGAGTGAAAAATACAAAAAAATTGGTTAGGGTTGCAAGATGCCAATTTTGGGGTGTTACAACAATACTCGACATAATGACTTGAACCCGATGGAAGACATCAACTTCATCCCCCAACAACTTGATGTATCTCTGTCTAGGGATCATGTTATGTAGAGAAGAGAAGATTCAAATTCATGCATAGAGACAGAGGATGCATATTGATCACAGGGGGAGAACATAAGAGAAGCTTTGAAGTGTTTCATAGTGAATTGATAAATTACCAATAGATGCCCGTGGCACATATATTTAGTAAGAATTTATTGTGATGGAGGGGATCGATCACTCATAATGCTACCTGAGATCCATAAGTGCATTGAATGAAATCGATCACATTGTGTTGTAGGAATAGTGTCAGGCATCTAAATTGATTGGCATAAAGTCTTCATTGAAGTGTAAAAAAGAAGTTGCAGAACCATGAATGATAAAGAGGTGTCATTCGGTCTCTCTCAAAGAACAGAAATAAATAGCTCTACAAACAGATAGCATGAAAAGAAAAGAGTGAATGTTCCCATAGTGGATACTATGAGGAAAACTCATATTCCATTTGGAAAATGCAACTGATCCTGTCGACGAGAAGAAATGTGAGAAGAGGTTATGATCATCAGGCCTAACTATGTTGAAGACTCCCAATGGCATACACCTGAAAAGCTCGAACTCAAAAAATGCACACCCAAGCCACTCAGATTTAGTGATTAAAGGGGTCACTGAGAATGCATGATATTCAAAAGGGAGCACCAATCACAGAGAATACCATGTGATAATGGAAGACTAGGCATTTCCAAAATTCGATCGAGAGTTATCTGTTCACCAAAAGTACCTCTAGACCACATGAGTTACAAATGATCTTCCTTCATCCCAAAGAAGGGAATCAGATGTATAATAGAGTATATGATTGCATGATAGGGGAAAGTGTTTGACCTATACATAATCACGTAAACAATCTTACTTGAATCCACAACCTCTATTTCAAGTATCAAGTATCCAGGGGCTCGAATGAAGAATGCTCATGTTGATTGCAAGGAAGAAGCAATGTCCACACTTTTGTAAGGATTAACTAATGATGATTCTTGTGTGTGGGGATCAATTCAAATGATCAATCTGACACGGATATGAATAATAGCATGGGCGTTCATTTAAGACAATGGCCTATACTTGAAAAAATGAAAAATGAGAACATCATTTTGCCCGACTCCGTGTAAATGTTATGTGCAAAATTTGTGGATGAGTTCCAAATTGATAGTGATGAATCCCATATTGCCTTGAATCCTATAAATTGTGTAGGTTATTGATGTGATGCTAGAGAGAAACATGTACAAGCAATTTGACATCAAAACATCTTCAGTTGTGAGAAATGAAAATCGATAAGCTAATGGAGAATGCCTTATGGATAACATAAAGATTGAAAAAAAAGATTTTATGCATTCCAAAGATAACAAAGATTTTATCAAAATTACTCTTGATGGGTGCTGAAGGATTGTTCTGTAAGATGGTTAATGAGACTCGGCCACATGTTTTGTGTGTAGCTATCATTTCTGCTAGACGACACTCGACATTGTATTAATGAAGGGGTCAATTTGATAACCAAAGGAAGACTAAAGATTTCCTTTTTCAAGATCAGTTACAAAATTTGGAAAGATAGGAACAAAAAATGGGAATCTTTGGAGTGATTTGATTAAAGTATTGTGTAGACAAAAGGGAAAAGGCAGTGAAACAGGAGAGGAAATTAGAAACTGTTAAAGAATATGAAATAGTTATTGTAACCAAACAGTCACAGGGGAAAGTGAAGGATTCCAGAAGTCTATTTATGGTAAAATCTTTTCATTGGAAGGGGTTCTTCTTTTCTTCCAGAGATAGAGTGCTATGATGGGGAGGAGAGCATTTATTTTTGCATTTTCATTGCATTTGCATTTTGAGATTAAATATTTGGATTTATGGAATGTATTTAGCAGACAAGTTATGACCTTATAGTGGTTTGAGTATTGTTATTTATGTTTATAATAAAAGGGAGTTTTACATCAATCTGAGAGTTTAAGTATTAATTTCTTTGATTGTATTCAATCTGAGAATTGTTGCATTCGTATTGTAAGAATCATCTTGGATCTTGGAGCTAAATGGGGAATAGGTTGTGAATCTGAGTATTTCATCCATTCATTTTGTGGGAATCAAAATGTTTGATCTTCTTTTCATTTCAGTTTCATTGCATTTACATTTACAGTATTCATTCTTGCATTACCAATGCTGGGAAGTCATATAAAGTGTGGGTTCTTGGAGTTGGCTAGGTTTAGGGTTGAATTCACTGCTCAATTTAGTTCTATCTGAGGCTGGCTTGGTTTTCATCTTCCATTCTCAGGTTAAGAACGTACCCAGTTAGTTTAGGAATAAATCAAATTTATTGAATATCATTCATAAGGGAGTTGGACCTTTCAATTCAGAGGAAATCTATCAACCTGATGATACATTATCCAACTATTGGTATCTGATCATTTCTTTTAGATTTGGGAATTTGAGAGTTAAATTGAGAAATAACAATCTGTTTACCAACAAAGTTTTGGCTACTCTAGTGGGGAGGCGAAAAAGAAGATTAGTGCTGAAGATTGTTTCCTCAGTTTTTATTATCTTTGTTAGAGATTGGAGACTCTATTTTTATCCTCATAATTTTTGGTTGAAGAGTCCAGTGCTTTCATTTTCAGAATTATAAATATATCTACTCGTAGGAGATTGGCGACTCTGATTGAAAAAGACCATGCCCAGTAAAGTTGTGAAAAGAAGAAGGCCGCATCCTTCTTTTATTGAACTCCATCTAACACATGATCCAATATTGCATGATTTGTTTGATGCTTTTAGAGAAAGAATCACTCGCGGGAGAAAAATGAATTTGAGCATTGAGGAAGATCATGCACCAGTTATTTTTTGTAGAAGTTTTTGTGCCAGGTATCATAACATGAAAGAGCTGGAAGTGAAGACGAAGTTGTTGCATCATTGCAAGAAAAGAGTGTTGCAGTTACGTGAAGAATTGAAGGTGGATGATGATGAAGTTTCAGAAGTTCCACATGACCTTGTTTCTTATAATTTTTTAGTCTTGAGCGAACAAGAGGTTCAGCCAAGAAAGAAAACTAGAAAGATGCCTACATCCGAAGAGATAAATGTTGAAAGTGATCCAAATCTAGAATTTCTTTGGACTTCTTTTAAACTTAGTATTACTAAAGCTGAAAAGAAAGGATTGAGTTTCTCCTAAGAGCATCAATCTACCCTAATCCTGAACTGCATGATTCAAATATATTTTAATGTTGAAGATCAAAGAAAAGGGGAATTTTTTCCAGCAAATATGCATGAAGAAAAATTAGTATAGAAACCATATCTAAAGATTGCTTTGTTCTTGAAAAGAAAGAAGTACTTCAGTTTTTGGAAGGACAAATTTCCATGAAAAAGACATCTTTGACAGTGGCAAGGAATTGGAAAAAAAAATTGAAAAAGAAGATTTTCCTATGGTTTCTTTTTCCTCTTATATTAAAAGCTTTAGATTTGAAGAAAATGAAGACAACCTTTTGCATGAATTTTCTTTCGAAAATCATTCTATGGTTAATACACTTCTGAAATATGAAAAGTTTGACTTTGTTGAAGATTATGGCAAAAATGATTTTTGATTTGCAAAAGTTTGTAATGATCCTATATTAGAATCTATTTGTTTTGAAGACAATACAAAGGTAGATCTTCTTGATGAATTTTGTATTGGAAATAAAGTAGAATCATGTTTTGCCAAATCTGAAAATATGGTTAAAGAAATGGTAAGCAAGGTAGAAATTGAAAAAGACATCCTTGACAGTGGCATAGAAATGGTAAGCAAAATAAATTTAAAAAAAAAAGATTTTCCCATGCTTTCTTTTTCTCCTGATATTGAGATCTTCAAATTTGATAAAAATGGTGATGATTCTATGCATAAAGTTTCTTATGAAAATCATCCTTTAGTTTATGCATAAGTGGAATGTGAAACTTTCAAGTTTTAAGAAGACAATAGTAAGGATGATTTTCAATCTGCGCAAGTTTATGATTATCCTGATTTAGAATCATTTTCTTTTGAAGAGGATGTCAAGTTGAATCTACTTGATGAAATATGTATTGAAGCTAAAACTGAAGCATGTTTTGATAAGAATTATTCTAAGTCTGAGAATGTGGTTGAAAAAGTGGGCGCAAGAACATATTTTGAACAGGAATTTTTGGTGGCTGGAGAAGGCCTGTGACATCGTGAAGGGGATAAATAGCCGGACTACATTTTTATTTGTCATGAAATGGGAGTTAATCAATTGTTGGTGTCAGCTAAATGTAAGTCTTCTACTGTAGCTGATTCAAGTATCAAGATTTTGAGTTCAGATGAAGTTTTTTCAAAATTATTGGCCACGAAGAATGATGAAGTTGTTTTAGATTGGATTGATCCTATGAATAATGAAAGTCCATGCTATTATAGTTTTGATTTGAATTCTGAATTTTCTCCTAAAGATGATCTCATTGGATATCAATATAATGCAATAAATTTTTCAAAATTGTATGAATATTCTGATTTTGTCGATCCTGGTTTGAATGCTGAAATCTCTGTTAAAAATGATATTGTCCAAAGTGGCAAATGTGAATATGTTTCAGTATCATTTTCAGAATCTTTTGAATATTTTTCTTCTTCACAAAGAATGGTCGAATGTATGAGAAGTGATGTGTAGGAGAGTGTAGAAGAATCAGAGATTTATGATGGAGCCTGGTTGTTTGGAAAGTATTTTTGTGTCACTAATTTCTTAAACTATGGTAGTTGTGTTTATCAGAAATAAAGAGGCTATCATGGAGTCTTTGTTTTGGTACAGTTTTTTGAAGCATAATCCACTTTATCGGAAATGATTATATTTTTCCTTGCTATTTAATGGCCATGTGTAAGTCTCATCCTGCTCTCTTTTCTTTTGGTGAGGTTCCCTCACCTGTTTGTAAATAAGTTTACTTCCGCAATTTCGGTGTGCTTAGCCTAGTTGTTTCCATTTTTTGTGTTGCTGGTCTTGTTCCTTTTTTGGTTTTGGGCCTTTCTCCCCTCCGCCCTCCTGGCAATAAGTTCTTTATTTTCCTCTTAATGCCTAGAATCTAGAGGTGTTGGATTCTTTATGCACTTTACAACATATAATCCACATTCGAAGCTAGCTGTAGGAGTACTTTATGTACACCATTTTGAAACTTTTAAAGTCGCCTCCCATGAAATATTTTATCAAATCATTTCTAATTTTCCCTAACCATGTTGCTATAAAGGTTGAATTGTTTCAAAGTTCAAAACATGTGGATGTGAAGGTAGTGGTTCTAGTTTCAAAAGTGTTTCAGTTCAGGATGTGAGATCATCATTCATATTCAAAGGGTTTGACAAGGGAAACCAAGACTAAGAAAAGAGTGAAATGGAAAGAGGAGTCTCTAGTTCGATGAAAAGAGGATGAAATAGAAAATGCCTCTCAAGGTAAAACTCCCCCAGGAGAAGCTTTTTTGGAGTTTTTTGCAATGGTTAAGTGAAATGGTAGTTTTCCGCCATGGAGTAGTGGATTGTGAGAAATCTGATTTATGGTGAAAAGGTGAGTTTTATCATTTAAATTGCTCAAGCAGTGAGTTTCATGGTTCAATAAAGCAAGAGATCAAGCATAGAAGAAAACTCAATTTCTACTGCCCTTTCGCAACACATTTCTAAATTTCTTCTAAAGAGAAGCTAATTGGTGAATTTTTGCTAGTGAAGTTCTTCTGCAAAATCTTGACTCAGAGGAAACAAATTGATGAAAATATGACAGTTTGAGTAGTTATAATGAGGAAAATCCTAGTTGGTGGCGAGTGGGACACAAATTAAGGGCAGAAAATGAGCATTATGTTGCTCTTTTTGCAAGTTCAAAAGAGGATTCTCCGCCAAGGGGAAGTAAATTTCCAATTTTCTGCCCTGGCAACCCATTTCTAAAATCCCGCCTAACTAATGATGAGAAAGTACTCACTTTCGAATAGGGAAGCCATGGTTGACCATGAGCAAACTGAGATGCTTGATACATATATTTTAATGAAATCCTTGGAGATCTCCTGTAAACAGTTTGAACCCGACAACACTAATGACCAATACCAGATCTTGGATAATGCTCCCCAGTGGACATACACAATGAAAAGGTTAAATTTCTATTCAGTTTGAAGTGGATGGACCATACAAAGCAATGATATTACCAGCCTCTAAGGAAGAATGTGTTTTAATTAAGAAGAACTATGTTGTTTTTTATGATGATGGCACCTTAGCCTTAGTTGAACCTAAAGGGTTTTAAATAAAATTTCAAAGTGAACTGAAGTTTATAAGTCCTCCTAGCAAAAGTGTTTGATAAATCTCTTCATGGAACAATCTTAGAGGAGTTTTATTCAGCTATAGCTCCTGTAGAAGACCGGCGGCTTGACCTTCTTGATAGTCAAGGATTCGATGTTTCAGATGGTGATTTGTTGGATTTTATATCTGAATCAAGGCTTAATTTGGGGAAAATAATAGGACTCATCATTTGAAAACACACACATACAAAGTGCCTAAGCTTCATGCAGTTTGAGCATGCAAGATATGGAAGGCATTTACACATAGATTATGGATTATATATAAGTAGTTGCAATACTTGAAATAATGAGTTGAACCCAATGGGAAACATCAACTTCATCCCCCGATGACTTAATGGAGCTCGGTCTAGGGATCGGGTTATGCAGTGAAGAGGAGATTTAAATTCATGCATAGAGATAGAGGATGCATATTGATCGAGGGGGAGAACAAAGGAGAAGCATTGAAGTGTTTCACAGTCAATTGATAAATTCCCAATAGATTCCCGTGGAAGATATATTTAGTAAGGATTTGTTTTGATGGAGGGGATCAATCACTCATAATGCTACCCGAGATCCCAATGGCATGCACATGAAAAGATCCAACTCAAGAAATGCACAGGCAAGCCACTCAGGTTAGTGATTAAAGAGGTCACTGAGAACACATGATATTCAAAAAGGAGCACCAATCACAGAGATTACCATGTGATAATGGAAGAATAGGAATTTCCAAAAGCCGACCAAGAGTGATCTGTTCCCCGAAATAAGTACCTGCAGAGCACATGAGTTACAAATGATCTTCCCTAGACCCGAAGTAGGGCATCACATGTATAATAGAGCATATGATTGCATGACAGAGGAAAGTGTTTGACCTATACATAATCACGTAAACAATCTTACTTCAAGCCGCAACCTCTATTTCAAGTATCAAGTATCCAAGGGCTCGAAGGAAGAATTCTCATGTCGAGTGCAAGGAAGAAGAAATGTCCACACTTTTCTAAGGATTAACTATTGATGATGCTTGTGTGCAGGGATCAATTCAAATGATCAATCTGACACCAATATGAAGAATAGCATAGGAATTCATTTAAGACAATGGCCTATACTCAGAAAAATGATAAATGAGAACATCATTTGGCCCGACTCCATGCAAATGTTATGTGCAAAATTTGTGGATGAGTTCCAACCTGATAGTGATGAATCCTGTATGGTCTTGGTTCCTATAAATGATGCAGGTTATTCATGAGATGCCAGAGAGAAACATGTACAAGCAATTTCACATCAAAACATCTTCAGTTGTGAGAAATAAATATTGATAAGGGTATGTGTAGGATCATGGTATGCCCAAAAGTGGCGATGTGAAAAAGAAGTCCTGATTGGTAGACTGATTGAAAAATATCTATAGCTTTCAAATGGTATAACATTTTTAAATGTGAAACATGTGTCACACTCTATGCTCCACCTACTATAAGAAAAAAATAAAAAAATTTCAATTTGATTAATTTTAGACAAAGTTAAGGTGGTCAGACACAGGAGTTTTTATATTCTGGAAAGTTGTAGAAGAAAAATGATAATTAATTATTTACTTGGGAAAAAAACTACAAAAAAATATCTGTCACATCCGTACATGATTCTACTACTTATATATAAAATCTATTAAAAAAATATTATAATTTCAATGTGTTTAAGGTGGTTAGACATACACCTACTTCTTATCTTTTTAGTCCTGATTGATAGACTGACTGAAAATAGCTATAGCTTTCAAACAGTATAAATTTTTTGAAATCCTAAAAATGAATCACACTCTATTCTTTTCCTACTACAACCATAAATGAAAAAAATTTCAATTTGATGAAGTTTAGACTAAGTTAAGGTGGTTAGACACGAAATTTTTATATTTGGGAAAAGTTATAATAGAAAAATCATAATTAATTATTTACTTAGAAAAAAATTAGAAAAATATATGCATCACATCTAGACTTGAGTCTACTACTTATATCTATAATTTTGTAAAAAAATATGATCATTTTATTGTGTTTAAGGTGGTCAGACATACACCTACTTATCTTTTTCCTGAAATTTTCATACTACTGTATATCAATTTGAAATTTCACCATATAGACTATTTTTTTTTTAAAATGGCTTGTAGAAAAGAAACCAAATTCAATTTTCTACAGATTCTTTTCTTACAAATTTTTTTTATATAAGATTGATAACTTGTTCAAATTTTTACATCAACTTTCCTAAACCTAATTTTCTGAATTTTCATTGCCACTTAAGGGCCTGGTTTGGCATACCATTATCCTACACATACCCAAACAATCATAGGGGAAAGTGAAGGATTCAAGAAGTCTATTTATGGTAAGATCTTTTCATTGAAAGGGGTTCTTCTTTTCTTCTAGAGACGGAGTGCTATGATGGGGAGGAGAGCATTTATTTTTGCATTTTCATTGTATTTGCATTTTGAGAGTAAATGTTTGGATTTTTGGAATGTATTTAGTAGACAAGTTATGAACTTATAATGGTTTGAGCATTGTTATTTATGTTTATAATAAAAGGGATTCTTACATCAAATCTGAGAGTTTGAGTATTAATTTCTTTGATTGTATTCAATCTGAGAATTGTTGCATTCATATTGTAAGCATCGTCTTGCATCTTGGAGCTAAATGGGGAATAGATTGTGAATCTGATTATTTCATCCATTCACTTTGCAGGAATAAGAATGTTTGATCTTATTTTCATTTCAGTTTCATTTCATTTACATTTATATTATTCATTTAGCATTACCAATGCTGGGAAGTCATATGAAGTGTGGGTTCTTGGAGTTGGCTAGGTTTACAGTTGAATTCAATGCCCGAGTTAGTTCTGTCTTGGGCTAGCTTGGTTTTTCTCTTCCATTCTCAGGTTAAGAACGTACCTAGTTAGTTTAGGAACAAATCAAATTCATTGAATATCATTCATAAGGGAGTTGTAACTTTCAATTCAGAGGAAATCTATCAACCTGATGATAGATTATCCAACTGTTGGTATCTGATCATTTCTTTCAGATTTAGGCATTTGAGAGTTAAATTGAGAAATAACAATCTGTTTACCAACACAATGGAAAATCTAGCACCTCAAGGTGTATGGTGATTATCAATTAGTCATCCGACAGGTCACTGATGACTATGAAACCAAAGATAAAAAGTTGGTACCTTACTTGAATAGTTGGTTGACTTTCTCAAGGAGCAATTTGTCACAATCAGTTTCCACCAACTTCCTCGGGTACATAAAAAATAGGCAGATGCTATGGCCACTATTACATATATGATCACATGCCGAATAATGAAGAGAGATGTGAATTTCTCGTTGAGTAGCTATTGCTTCCTGCATTTAACATTCCACAATCTAAGCTTGGGTGTGATATTGTTGATCTTGATTCCCCTTGGTACCAAGATGTTTACAATTACCTACATGCCCAAATTTTACCCCCTGCCCTATCCTAGAATAAACATCAAGCTCTTATCTATCAAGCCTGCCATTATGTCATCGTCAGTGATACACTTTATAGGAGAGCCTATGACCAAGCCCTCCTCAAATGCCTCGATTCAAGAGAGGTTGACACTGATTTACATGAGGTCCAAGATGGTATTTGTGGTGAAAATTTCAATGGCTTGAGTCTTACCAAGAAGCTAGTCCGAGCATGAATATTATTGGACCACCATGGAGCAAGATGCACACAAATTTGCCAAGAAATGTTACAAATTCTAGATTCATGCTCCGACACAGGATCTACAGCCAATGGTTTCTCCATAGCCCTTTTCTCAAAGGGCATTTGATATTGTAGGGAAGATTACACCCCTATCTTCTGATGTCCACAAGTATATCATCACAACCACTAAGTACTTTACCAAATGGGTGGAAGCTATCCCTATGACATACATCACTGGCAAGAAAAATTCTAGATTCATCCTGAATTATATCATTTTCCACTATGGAGTTCCTCTGGCCATTATTACTGATAATGGTAGCCCATTCCAGAGAAAAGATGTTATAAAGCTTTGTGAGAAATTAAAAATCCCTCATGGATTTTCTAGTATCTAAAATCCACAAGGCAATGGCCATGCATATGCATCTAACAAAACAATCATTAAGATCCTCCAAAAGACTGTCAATGATGTTGGCCGCGATTGGCACCTGCAACTAAATCTAGCTCTGTGGGCCTACAGAACTAGTATTCGCACCCCCATTGGTGCTACTCTATACTCTCTAGTCTATGGCGTTGAGGCCATATTACCTCTCAAGATTGAAATTCCATCACTGAGAGTATCCCTACAAGGCATTTTTGATGATGAGTAGTACAGAGTTTCTAGATTGCATGAGCTCGAAATGCTTGATGAGCAGAGACAAACTGCCTTGGTACACTTGCAAGCCTATCAAAACTGTCTCAAACTGAGCTATAAAAAGAAATTTTGAACTCGTCATTTTGAGATTGGAGACTTGGTTCTAAAGATGAATTAAAAAACCCAGCCACACAGAGAAAAGGCTGGGAAATTTGAACCAAATTGGGAAGGCCCTTACATAGTCATAACAACATATCGGTCTGGAGTGTATTAGCTTGCAACACCGAAGGGAGAACCTTTTCCAAAGGAATTGAACAACATGCACCTCTGTAAGTATTATGCATGATCCTAAAAAAAGTATAAAAAATTGCAAATTTTTTTGAAAAAAGTACAAAAAAAAAATTGCAAAAATTTCTAAAAAAATAGCAAAAAAAGAGAAAAAGAGAAAAAAGAAAAAAAAATCACAAAAAGAAAAAAATGGTTTCCTTGATGAAAACCTTGTAAACATGCATCTTGGAATGCAAAATATAGAAATCAAGATAAAAATCCCATCCACAAGTGAAAACCTGGCAAACAGGCACTTTGGCCAAGTACCATGGTAAAAACCTTGCAAACAGGCGCCACACATAGTAAGTTGTTGCTCCAATGTCTATCATGATTCCACCTGGTATCTTGATGTCCTTTTCTAATCACATCTTTCACTTTATATTGACCCTAGTGCCCCTTTATGGCCTGTAACTTGTTGATCTTCTTTGTCTTACCCTTGGTATACCCAGTCTGTCTGTCTCTTTGGCCTCTGTACATAGTCTCTCTTCTGTTTAGGGGCAGATTCCTGGCATTGAGCTTCTTTGAATTTGAATTCAAACTGAGGGAAAGACCTTGACCATGGTTTATCCATGAGATTCCTTGACTATCAGATTGGAGATACCAAATTGCAAATATCTTAATGACCTAAAAAATTCCTAAAAATCCAAATAATCAGCTCAAAATTCCAAAAAAATCAAATAATGTCCTGAAAAAATTGTTAAAAAATCAAATATGATGCTGAAAAAATACTAAACATCATAAAAAGTCCTTAAAATAGCTCATCACAAAAACATTCAAATATCTCAAAAATCCTAAAAATTGCAAAATCTCTTCCAAAATTTGCAATAAATTTGTACATACTTGTCTTGTTTTTGTGAATCGAACATCATGTTTGCAAACATCAGTGGCTGAATCATCACTCTATGCTTCACAAAATCATGTTCTCACAAATGTAAAATGAATCATAGTGACTCAGTATTCAATCTGGTTGGACTTGTTCCATCTTTCGCTCTTTACTATCAATCAATCTGTCCAATTTATCAATCAATTTGCAATCTAAGCTATCAATAAACAAACATTTACTGCACGTAACAAAAGATCAGAATGGCTATTGGATCACATTGTTTCAGTGAGTGTTTTAACTTTTATTGATTTTCTTTTTTGATCATATTCCTATGCTACTTGATGATATTATCTGAACTTATGAGAGTAGCCAGGATGGTTAATGACTAGTTATTTTCACTTTAATTTTTTGACTCTTTGATGATCTCATGAAATTCTTTGGCATGTTTGCTACATGTTTTGGGAAGGAAAATATAATCCTCTATCTGCATCGTGTTTGTTTACGCAAAAAGGATGACTTTCTCGCTCTGGCTTTTGTGCCACGATGTGCCACATCCACTTTTGCCATATCAAAATAAGCTCTTCTAACAAAATTGCACTCTTGAAAGCCAACATCTTTCTACTAACATTTCTTCATCTAATTTCCACTTTCTGCTGACAATTCTCCAGTCAGTCCTCACAGTCACCTTGGTCTAGTACTCTGGTATATCAAAAACAAGTGCATCCTGCATACATGCATTCATAAACAGGAAAAACAAAAAAAAACATGTCCATTTTGCATTCATTCATAAATGAGAAAAAACTCCAAACATACATTTTACATTTTGCACTCATACATTTCAAAACAACAAAAGACAAAAAACAATGCTTGCGTCCATAACATATATTATTACGTAACAAAAGACATACATTGCAATATATAAGCATCATCATATAACACAAAAGTAAAGCATATACATAAGCATCCATCATGTGCATCATAAAGTAGTTCCATATCATATATATATGGGTCTCAAAAAAGTATCACAGTATAGAAATCAAGGTGTCTGTATACACTGAGGGCTGTAGGCTCATAATCTATCACATGTCTATCAAAAGTGTCCCTCTGCTAGAGAGACCTGCTGTCAACCCCTGCTCTCTCGATCCTCTTGATCCCTGTCCTATCTAGAAGATGAGGCTCCCCCTGTCTAATTCCCTATCTATCTCGATCTAGGTGGCCCCCTCGGGCCCAACACTCCCCCGCTGCTTTGTGTCCTACAGGAGTGTGATCTGCTGGAAGACACTCTGTAACTCGGTTCCCATTGTTCTCATGGCACATCTCACTCATACATCACTCACCAGTACCTCTTCTCCTCTCAGGAATCCCCTAGCATCCCTGCAATATCATGCACACCTACATCTCTGATGGTACTGATAAACTGGTGTGAATCCTCCTCATCCCTATGTGCTTTGGCCATAGTTGTATCCCTCTCTGTCGTCAACATGTCCATTTGTGTTGTGAGCAATGATCACTCAATAATCCATGATGCACGATTTATAGCCCATGCAACTCTATCAGTGTCTCTCTCAAGTGTCAATCGGTCTATCTAGCTTGTAAGCTCTGCAATGTGATATCTCTAATCCTCCAACTTGTCATCAAGACCATGTATGTCATCCTCATGTGGTGGATCATCCTTGTCCTCGTCCATCTGCACTGGTATATCACCAAGATCCCTATCAGCATCATCATCCTCCTCCTTTCTCTCCTCATCATCTTCATCATCATCATCTGACTCCTCCTCCTCCTCATCATCCTCATCCTCCTCCCCGGTGCTCTCATCTTTGGTCATCCACACTCTCGGTACTGGCACATCCGTATCTATCAGAGGAACAGGCCTATGCTCAGAAAAACATCTATCATACTCCTCTGTACTCCTTGCATGTGCAACATCTGCACATGCTCCCCACTTTCTGGGCTGTAACTTCTCAAACTCTGCATATGCCACCTGAGACCAGAGCGCTGCACCCCATGTCCTGACCTCAGCCCTCAATCGAGTGAACAATGTTGTACTTTTTGGTACTCCCTACCTCTCTCCAAATTGTCGGTAGACTCTCTCTAGAAACTGAATCTCGATAAGCATATGACCCATGATAAACCTCTTGATAAGGTATCTCTCATGTTGGTAGTAAGGAAGGTGGTCCTTGTCATCATCCCATCTGGGGAAATCTTTGTATGGTCACCGTGTAAAATCCTTGAGCAGGTCTATCTCATGCCAAAAATGCAATGTATATCCCAGTGGCCCCTATACAAGTGCCCCCGATAACAGTAGACGTATGGCATGTCTAGGTGTACAACCCTCTGAGATATGGGATGGAAAATAGCTATGTTCTCGTATGCCCAAACCTGTAGTAGTGTGATCCCACTGCTGATCGGTAATCCTCCCTTGTACGCCAACTGATGGAGCTGATAGTATGTCATTGCCAGCATGCATGGACAGCACGCGAACATTATCCCCTCCATGATCATGCGCTTGAGAACCCTCCCCAATTTGATAGGGAATCCATGGCCTCATCTGTCAGGCACTAATAGACATGCGACCACCCCGCATATAACTGGTATCAACTAGTCATGCTATCTCGCGACCGTCTCCCACCGAATCTCATAGTCTCGGATGTCTACGTCATTGTCATCATTGTTGAACAATCTATGCAACCCTAATCTCCTTATCATGGGGTCATACTCTGCTAGCTCCCCATGGATGGGAATCCTTAGGATGCACCATACATCCTCCAATGTCACTGTAGCCTCACCAGACGACAAGTGGAATGAGCTCGTCTTTGAGTGCCACCGCTCTGCCAGTGCTATGATCAAACCTTGATTTGCCCTAATCTCGGGCATGTACATAATGTAATATAGTCCTAGCGAGGCTAGGATCTATCTCTCATGGCTGCTCATTCGATGTCGTATGTCCAGACACGCCGATCTGCTCTCTTGTGTCTGTGGAACTGCAAGCTCCTCCTGCGATCACCATGCAACTTTGGTCAATTTTCTATACTTTCTATTCCTTGTTGACCAACCTAGGACCTATTTTGACCAAATTTGACCTAATTTTGACCTTTTCCTAGGGTTATGACCTATTTAGGGAAGTTTAGGGTGGTTTAGGACCCCCGAGAACCTGATTTTGAGCATTTCTAGACCCTTCTTGACCATTTGCGCAAATTGCCTTACCACCTACATTGGCTATGTAGGTGGTCATCCCACCTATTCTTGCTATGCAAGTGGGCATGTGACCTACGCAGGTGGCACGTGTGGACCCCCTATGGGCCTCATTGGACCCTGTTTTGACCTCTAAATTGCCTAGAAATGCATGTAAACCTAGAAATCACTGAGGACCTTAGATGTACTCACCTCCGGTCTCGTATTAGTCAGCTGTCAGTAGCTACACACTCGTTCCCCATGTTGATTCTCTGCTGGCACTCAATCCATCCTCCTTGCCCCACAGCTCAATTCTTCCAAATGTGAAAGTGAAAATGAGCTCCAAAACCCTTTCCAAGCCCTTTTATAGCCTCTTGGTTTCCTAGATGGACATGCAAACATTGCATTTTTTGTTGGTCACGATGCTTTTTGCACTCTGCACCTCATATCTTTTGCGTTTGACATCTAATTTTTGATCTGATCATTGTTGTGGATCCGTCTCGTCATTGTCAAAAAATCAACCTATCATTCACATTTTTTGGACAATTTCTCGAGGGAAACCTATGTATCCCGCTATCACTGGGGCATGTTTTAATGCTATTTTTCTTCAGGATTCTTTAACACAATGCTCATAATCCCATTGTATCAAAGAGGGGAAAAATGTAGACACCCAAAGATGGTTTGAGCCTGCTAGTCTATGTGTTTTAACATTTTTAGCATTACAATTGAAACATTGTTTTATGACCTAATTATTCCTCTATATTGCACATATGATCTTTATTATATCAAAAGATTGTGTCTTTCATCGATGATTGAATATTGCAAAATTGTTCAATTATTTACTAACATTTCTACTCTCTTTATCAAATCGATCATTTTCCTAATCAATTCTGATCAACCCTAAACAGATCCTATTCGATTCTTAACTGATCCTATTCAATCCTAAACCATTCCAAACCTTCCTAAATCAATTCAAACCCATTCTATTCTATTCCTAATCACTTTCAAAATTGTTTGGACTCGTTCCAACCATTCTGGTGCATTGTCCAAGATCATTGATGCCTAATTAACCCAATTTCCAAACCAATCAAAAGCCTATTTCAATTCGATCAATCTTGTCATCATTTTAGGAGCATTGTCCAAGTTCATCAATGCTTCGTATTCCATTAATCACCTATTTGATAACATTTTCAAAGATCATCAGTGTTATCATTATCAATCTATCAATATCAATTCAATAGTGTTGTCCATATTTGTCAATACTATTTCTGATCATTATTATTTCGGGAACATTGTCCAAGATCATCGATGTTTTCCCATTTCAATTTCAATCCTATGACGCCATCAAAGTTCATTGGCATTTTTCAATCATTTACAAACATCATTACGCGGGCACATTGTCAAAGCTCATCGATGCCTCGTGATTTCCTAAACTATTCTAGAACCCTCAAAATTGATCCTAATCCTTATCAATATCATCAATATTATTTCAATTCAATATTAACACCTTCAATTCGATCAATAATCCAATAATTTCCCCCTTGGAATGAATAACTCATAGTTTATCCCTATGCCCTAATTGAATAAATAAATAGACTTTATTTATTCCCATTTCCCTAAGTCTTCAACAATTAATTAATTTTTATTAATTAATTTCAATTTATGATATTTTCATAATTTCATAAATCTAATTATTGATTTTGTGATGAATATTGAGAATATTGGATTATTAATTGATTTAATGATTCTTAATCTTACCTAATTATCATATCCCTTAATTGAGGATTCACATCCGTATTAAGGTGCTTCATAAATATCCTCAATATCTCCTTATGTGATCTCCCCCATATCATGCTTCCTAACATCCTACAAACCAAAATCTTCATTTATGCATAGATTTTGTGCAATCTCACCTAAATGACTCTCATTTTCTATAAATTTATAGGCATTTCACTCTTTCAAGGTTAGATCACTGTCTTCTAGTATTCTCACTTTCAAACTTGGCTTTTGTATCTTTGTGCAATAGTGTCATTCTCAAAGAGAAACATCAAATCTGATTATGGAGAAGAAAGGAGGACATGAGATCTACATTCGAAGGGAGTTCTTAGTGTTTTTATACTTTGTGTTTGTGAACTCTTGTTTTAAATGGTTTTCATGATAGGGTTGGATAGGTTAGCATATTGATTAGGGTTTGTGGTATCCTAGATATGCTAATATGCCTTTTTTTGGTCTTACAATCTCTGGCCAAGGCTCCAAATCTTTAAATGTCTTGTTCCTAACTCACCAACTCTTTATATTTAATCCCCCATAGCCCTTTTAAGATTTTCTTTCCATCACACACATCCTTTTGTGTTGATGCTCCCCTATTTCCTAAGTGTCTCTTGTCCACCTTCCTTGCTCAATGGTTCTCCAAAAAATTCCCAAGTCTCAAGGTCTATCCAACATGCCAAAATAATCTCCTTGACACTCCACAACACAACCAAACTAACTCGTTGATTCCAAATTCACTCAACACCTCAAAGGTGTAGAATGCACTGGTTTCCTAGTAGCATTTTCTCGACACCTTTTCTAGTTTTGTCACCAAATTTACCAAAGGACCTAGAAAATTCATTGCACATTCAAAAATAAATAGTTGGGACAACACTTATCTCAAAAGGATAGGTTTTGAAACTTTGAACAACTCCTCCAACCTGGAAACTCTCACCTTGGCTTAGAAGGGCTAATTAGAGCACTTAAGAAGGAAGTACCCTTCAAACATTGGGCTTTTCCAATCCAAAATTTTTAACACCTTGGGTAACATGAAAGACTATCAATCCTCCATTCTTGGGCCTTGAAATAATACCCATGAAAGGTTATGGGGTCTGCAAGAAATCAGCCTATGCTTCTCTGCCAATCACATTCAGATGCCTGGCTAGGCTTTCATTCATATCTCTCAAAATATGCATCCTATCACTCTAAGACCAAATTTATCTTAAAGTACACTCTCCAAGCTCCAATATAACCAAGAATTATAATTTTTCCACTGTTACATCTCGAGATATGGAGAGAAGAAGATGAAACCCTAGATGTTGTCAATTTCTCAACTTTTAAGTGACTGTGACAACTTTTTTCACTTATTACTCCATTTCAAGACCTCTAACCAGGCTCAAATGAAAGATAACACGATGCCCCAACTTCCTACCAAGTTCATTCTTCCATTTGAGTCCATACTATTCTGTGTCAAATGAATATCTAGACAGATTTATGGGAAAATACAATTTTCTTTATTGATTTTCAAATTTGATTACACAATTTCTTCAACCAACCTCCATTCAATTTTTTGATGCATATATATGTCTAAATAAAAATTTTAAACCAATTGCAAGTGGTTATGAACATTGGGCAACCAAAATTTGAAAAGATGCAATTAGTAACTTTTTTTCGTGACAACATTTGCACTAATTGTTGACAACTTTTGCAAAGTGACTTCCTAAACATCCTAGGAACCTACCAAGGGTGTATTTGAAATTTCATGAACACTTAAACATCAAATCAAACCTTCCCAACACAATTCTACCCAAACCATGTTTATAGCACATCCTAAGCCACTAGGCCTTACAAGTTTGGACTTATTACATTTCTAGGATCAAAATATGTCATTACAATCATGGAGGCCTTGTGACCCCATTGTCTTCATCAAGGGGTGATCCTGTACCACAAACCCTACATCACGAAATTCCCACACAACAATTTTCTAAGCCTTCATGTCCTTAAATCCACACTTTCCCATCTTAAGAAAAAAATTCACCATCTTCTTCTCCCTGCCATCTTTCATAAACCTTGTCATAATAATCTCAAAGGTTTTCAAATTAACATTCAAACTCTTACTATTTTCCTTGAGAAAAATTTCCTCTAGCTTAAAGTCATTCCTTCCTCGAAAGTAATCTATCATAGCATTAAATTTATGCAAATTGGACCTGCAATTGGGTCGTCATACTGCCAATTTATAAAACTCTAAGGTCTTTCTCCCTCCATTTTCTAACTTATGAATCACTTCATCTAACAAGGAGGGGTTCATTTCAATTGATGTCTCCTCTAATTTTTCAACTAGATAATCTAAAGTTACATGTCCATTCAGGGTGCTGCACATCTTTTGTGAATCCAAGAACTTAGAATCAGGATTTTCGGGAGTATTAAGTTACCTTGATCTTTCCTCGAACTCTAAGAGCTTTGATTTAGGATTCTAGGTGATTTTTCAACTCTCTAGGAGCTTTGATTCACATTTTTAGGGCTATTAGGGCTTGTGGACATTTCCTTAGATTATGAGAGCTTGAATTATTTAAATGTTTACACCTTTTTCCAAGTTTTGTGAACTTGGATTCCGAATTTTGTTTTGGCATTACTACTCAATCTATGAACTTGGATTGAGAGATTTTAGGGTTTCTGTGATTTCTCATATTGTTAGGTTTTCTTCCGATTCCTACAAGAATCATCTTCTCCCATTTTCAATCTTTATGGAGAATTTTTGGTTAGGGATAATGCAAGGTCATGTTGAAGTGATATTGTGTGTGTGTGTGTATATGTGTTTTTTTTAAATGAAACATGTAGCTGATTTGACAATGGGGTAAAGAGATTTTTGTGTGCCATATAAAGATGTGTTTAAGTGGATGGTTGGTTTGTATTGATAGTGCTGGCAACTAAATAATTTATTCCAATATATTCCAGTTTGTTTCCTTTAGGTTCCTTCAAAATTTACAAAACAAAAGCTTAAAAAAATACAACAAAATAAACATGGTATGAATTCCAAACCTTAATCAATGTACATATACTAAAAAAGAAAAAAAAAATGGACTTCAAGGCATAGCGTACCATCAATGCAATCAGCTAAGACTGCAAACAGTAGAACACAAAAGAAAAGTTAATCAAAACCCTAGCCTGAAATTACAATGACACTATGATTAGCCCTAATGCTTTGTTCCTGTTATAGATCATTGAACTTCATCCTACAAATAGTATTCACTTCATGATACTAGCAAATTTTTTTATAGTAAACCACTGAAAATTCTTATTATTGCCTTCACAAAAGGATCACCTATAAGACCAACCCCAAATGAGGTAGCGAAATAAGTTATAAACTCAAAATGAAACCCCTTGTTCATTTGCGCCTAATTAAGCCCAATGTTGTATCAGAATAAACCAAGCGAGACAAGTCTTTTGTTAATCTTATTCCAATAAAAATAGTAACCGTCTCTAATCAAATTTTTATAAGGATCACCAGGATCCCTAATGGGCTGCAAGTAAAACCTTGCCGCTGGTAAAATGGCACTCGACTGGGGCACAGTAGCGAATTTAGACTAGGCTCAGTTGAAAGGGCACGACAAGACAATGGATGAAGGTGAAAATTTCTACCTGGTTCGCCTCTCTGCTCTTTGTTGCTCAAGCTTCAAACAGTTCCAGTTACGCTCTTGTGGTGCAAAATAAAGATGACAATAGTGCTAAATGCTTGGCTACAGTGAATGAAAATAAACTTACTGCAAATGCAGCTTCCTTAAAGTCTCGTTGTACAGTTCAGGGAATTCTGCGTGCCCTACTGAATTTAAGGTGAATGGCAGCCGTAATAGTGCCTGCAATGTATCCCATAAGGGCGCTTTTGCAGACACCATCCAGGGCGACGAGGTGCATCTGTTGGCAAGACAAATCTTGGGATCAGTATTGGTGGTATCCAGGTCCACCGCAAGTTTATCAGCCCTACAAGGTCAGTGGAGGCACACACCAAGTCAGGGTTGTGGGCACTAGGCGACAACCGGACAAGCACAGGGTCAGAGGCCACCATGGAAAGCGGGCGTTAGAAAAATTGTAGAGCAATCAAACTGTTTGAGTTGTTAACTCTCTTATTTGAATTAAGTTTCCTAGTGATTTTTTTTGTTTTTTCTCTTTCTTTTTATTTTTTGTGTTGTCATTATTTGTCTTTTTTTTTTTCAGTTTATTAAAACAAGAATATCTTTCCTTTTATCTTTATTTACGTTTTCTTTTTTCTTTTTACATTTCAAGTACTTCTTAGATTAGTCTTGTTTCATTTTCTAATTTATACTTTTCTTCTCTTGATGATGAACCACTAAAACAATTGTAAACATTAAGTTAAAAAAATTGTACACAGTTAAATCTAAAAGCATACATACAAAATATTTAAATATATGATAACTTTTTAAATCAATAACAATAGTAATATATAATAAAAATTATGATATAAACAAGAGCTGTGATAAACTAATAATTATTAAAGAGTAAATAAATTTATTTTAAAAATCTAATAAATTAATTTTATAAGTTTTAAAATAAAATTTAATCTTTTATAATATAAGAACATAGAATAATGAAATAGAAAATTA